>JAWPHD010004972.1:122500-173853 GCA_037043455.1 Cyrtodaria siliqua
CTAGCAAATCCCTACAAATGTCTTACGATCACTACAAATGCCTTGCCATCAATAAGAATGGCTTGCGATTGCTTACGAAAATGTTGCGAAAGCAATGAGAATATGCTTTCCTGGCGAATTTTAGGAGCATGTTCCTAATATTCGCAACACCCCATGAACGACCGCGAATGCTTACGAACAACTACGAATGTCTGGCGATCACCTTGTGATCATTGCGAATTGGTGGCGAATTGCATTCGTAAGACCATTCGCCACCATATTCGCCACTGTGTGAGAGCAGCATTATCGCCTTCACCAAAACACGCGGTGGCTAATAGGTCTGTCAAATGGAACTGCCATAGCGGATGAATGTGTGTATAACAGGTCTGTCAAATGGAACTGCCATAGCGGATGAATGTGTGTATAATAGGTCTGTCAAATGGAACTGCCATAGCGGATGAATGTGTGTATAATAGGTCTGTCAAATGGAACTGCCATAGCGGATGAATGTGTGTATAATAGGTCTGTCAAATGGAACTGCCATAGCGGATGAATGTGTGTATAATAGGTCTGTCAAATGGAACTGCAATAGCGGATGAATGTGTGTATAATAGGTCTGTCAAATGGAACTGCCGTAGCGGATGAATGTGTGTATAATAGGTCTGTCAAATGGAACTGCCATAGCGGATGAATGTGTATATAATAGGTCTGTCAAATGGAACTGCCATAGCTGATGAATGTGTGTATAATAGGTCTGTCAAATGGAACTGCCATAGCGGATGAATGTGTGTATAATGAATGACAATCCTAAGGTGCTTCATACTTATAGCTTTGCTAGTATTCACGAATCAAAAGCGTCACGTCATCTGCAAAAAAAGACAAGGCAATAGAAATGTGTATGCATTTATACAATTGTCATGGTTCCCTTGCTTTGAGAAAACCGGACGTCGACTGAAGGAGGATGATTCAGATTAGTACTTAAAAGCACTGTCATCGGATGGAGAGTACAGCTGTCAGTCACAGCAGAACGCTGATGTCGGCTGGAGAGTATATCTGCCAGTCACAGCAGAACTATTTATAATGTTGTACGGTTTGACGTTCTTGTATTTTTGACTGTGATTTGAAAAGATATGTCACTATAAGTGGCAAATGCCCCCGAAAAAGGTTTTTGACCGTTGACCTTCTAATGTGACCTTGACCGTTGCAGTACGGACCCGATTCTTACGCGCGACAAACGTTCTCATTGTTATTAACATGTGTGTGCAATTTCATGAAATTCTCTTCACTACTTTCAAAGTTATGGATTTGTAACCGGAGGCCCCGGGTTCAATCCTCCGTGATGCCACTGAGTTTAGTCGGTGTGTTCTTGGGCAAGACACTTTCCCTGAGCCTCGTCCGTCGGATGGGGACGTAAACCGGGCGCTCCCGTGTATCGGTCTATCCTCCGAGCACGTTAACGAACCATAGGAATCTATTGGATAATAAGAGTAAAAGAACATTCAATTCGATTCAAAGTTATGGCTGAAATATGATTTTTTCGGACGAACGGACGGACGTACGTACGAACGAACGGATGGATACACGAACGGACAGACGGTGCGATTAATATATCAGTAGTTTTACATAACAGCGGAGTTATGGCCCTTGATTTAGTTCAAAATGCTCTGTTTTGCCTCGTAAAGAAAGGGCCTTTATTTATCATCCGATCTTTACCAACCTTTAAGAAATTATTAATATCAATGAAAGCTCGGACAAGTACGAAAACCAGCTATATCGGACCAGAAACACCAGAGTTATGTGCCCTTGAATTATTGAAGTATGCCATTTTCAGCCTTGTGAACACTCTAGCGCCTCGTAGCTTCAAATCTCATTGGAGGCATATGTTTCATAGGAAACCTTGGTTTATGGGTTAAATTGTTTCAAAAAAAAAATGTTTCAAAAAAATAATAATGTTTTTTTTTTTTTTTTTTTTAAATTGTTTCCATTTTTTTTCTCATATGATTTATTGAAACATTGGTTCTTTTTTCTTTAATTTGGAGCTTAGAAGCCTTTGTTTGATCAGTTTTACATAGAGTTATAGGGAAAAAATCTTCTCTGAAACGACAAGAGCTAAAGGTTTAATTTTTTTAAATTTATTATCAGCTTATAGATCCTCTACCAAGTTTAGAATTTTTGTCTGGAACATATCGTGTTCCCAACCACAAACTCCATATAGCCAATAGAGCGATTCAGACCCTCTTGGGCCTCTTGTTCCATTTTCACATTCATCTCAAAATATTCCTTCATTCACATTGCACAAACGCGTAGATGCACCTACTCTCCGTGAGTGGGTGATGCAGCATCAGTAGATACGTGAGTGGGTGATGCCATATCAGTAGATACGTGAGTGGGTGATGCAGTATCAGTAGATACGTGATGGGGTGATGCAGTATCAGGAGATACGTGAGTGGGTGATGCAGTATCAGTCGATACGTGAGTGGGTGATGCAGCATCAGGAGATACGTGAGTGGGTGATGCAGCATCAGTAAATACGTGAGTGGGTGATGCAGCATCAGTAGATACGTGAGTTGGTGATGCAGCATCAGTTGATACGTGAGTGGGTGATGCAGCATCAGTTGATACGTGCGTGGGTGATGCAGCATCAGTAGATACGTGAGTGGGTGATGCAGAATCGGTAGATACGTGAGTGGGTGATGCAGCATCGGTAGAGACGTAAGTGTGTGATGCAGCATCGGTTGATACGTGAGTGGGTGATGCAGCATCGGCAGATACGTGAGTGGGTGATGCAGCATCGGTATATACGTGAGTGGGTGATGCAGCATCGGTAGAGACGTGAGTGGGTGATGCAGCATCGGTAGATACGTGAGTGGGTGATACAGTATAAGTAGATACGTGAACGGGTGATGCAGCATCAGTAGATACGTGAGCGGGTGATGCAGCATCGGTAGAGACGTGAGCGGGTGATGCAGCATCGGTTGATACGTGAGTGGGTGATGCAGCATCGGTAGATACGTGAGTGGGTGATACCGTATCGGTAGATACGTGAGTGGGTGATGCCGTATCGGTAGATACGTGATTGGGTGATGCAGTATCGGGAGATACGTGAGTGGGTGATGCAGGATCAGTAGATACGTGAGTGGGTGATGCAGCATCAGGAGATACGTGAGTGGGTGATGCAGCATCAGTAGATACGTGACTGGGTGATGCAGCATCGGTTGATACGTGAGTGGGTGATGCAGCATCGGTAGATACGTGAGTGGGTGATGCAACATCGGTAGATACGTGAGTGGGTGATGCAGCAACGGTAGATACGTGAGTGGGTGATGCAGCATCGGTAGATACGTGAGTGGGTGATGCAGCATCGGTAGATACGTGAGGGGGTGATGCGGCATCGGTAGAGAAGTGATTGGGTGATGCAGCATCAGTAGATACGTGAGTGGGTGATGCAGTATCAGTAGATATGTGAGTGGGTGATGCACGTAAGTGGGTGATGCACGTGAGTGGGTGACGAAGTATCAGTAGATACGTGAGTGGGTGATGCCGCATCAGTAGATACGTGAGTGAGTGACGCAGTATCAGTAGATACGCGAGTAGGTGATGCAGTATCAGTAGATACGCGAGTGGGTGATGCCGTATCAGTAGATACGGGAGTGGATGATGCAGTATCAGTAGATACGTTAGTGGATGATGCTGTATCAGAAGATACGTGAGTGGGTGATGCAGTAATCAGTAGATACGTGGCTGGATGATGCATTATCAGTATATACGTAAGTGGGTGATGCAGTATCAGTAGATACGTGAGTGGGTGATGCAGTATCAGTAGATACGTGAGTGGGTGATGCAGTATAAGTAGATACGTGAGTGGGTGATGAAGTATCAGTAGATACGTGATTGGGTGATGCCGTACCAGTAGATATGTGATTGGGTGATGCAGTACCAGTAGATACGTGAGTGGGTGATGCAGTATCAGTAGATACGTGAGTCGGTAATGCCGTACCAGTAGATACGTGAGTGGATGATGCAGTACCAGTAGATACGAGAGTGGGTGATGCAGTACCAGTAGATACGTGAGTGGGTGATGCCGCATCAGTAGATACGTGAGTGGGTGATGCAGCATCAGTAGATACGTGAGTGGGTGATGCAGTATCAGTAGATACGTGAGTGGGTGATACAGTATCAGTAGATAAGTGAGTGGGTGATGCAGTATCAGTAGATACGTCAGAGGGTGATGCCGCCTCCGTAGATACGTGAGTGGGTGAAGCAGTATCAGTAGATACGTGAGTAGGTGATGCCGTATCAGTAGATACGTGGCTGCGTGATGCAGTATCAGTAGATACGTGACTGCGTGATGCAGTATAAGTAGATACGTGAGTGGGTGATGCCGCATCAGTAGATACGTGAGTGGGTGATGCCGCATTAGTAGATACGTGAGTGGGTGATGCAGTATCAGTAGATACGTGAGTAGGTGATGCAATACAAGTTAATACGTGAGTGGATGATGCCGTACCAGTAGATACGTGAGTGGGTGATGCAGTACCAGTAGATACCTGAGAGGGTGATGCAGTACCAGTAGATACGTGAGTGGGTGATGCAGTATAAGTAGATACGTGAATGGGTGATGCAGCATCAGAAGATACTTGAGTGGATGATGCAGTATCAGTAGATACGTGAGTGGGTGATATAGTATCAATAGATACGTGGCTGGATGATGCAGTATCAGTAGATATGTGAGTGATACGTATCACCCTCTCACGTATCTACTGATACTGCATCACCCACTCACGTATCTACTGATACTGCATCATTCAGCCACGTATCTACTTATACTGCATCATCCACTCACGTATCTACTGATACTGCATCACCCACTCACGTATCTATTGATACTATATCACCCACTCACGTATTTACTGATACTGCATCATCCACTCAAGTATCTTCTGATGTTGCATCATCCACTTTCGTATCTACTGATGCGGCATCAGCCACTCACGTATCTACTGATACAGCATCACCCACACGTTTATACTGATACTGCATCATCCAGCCATGTATCTACTGATTACTGCATCACCCACTCACGTATCTACTGATACTTCATCACTCACTTACGTATCTTCTGATACTGCATTATCCACTCACGTATCTACTGATGCTGCATCACCCACACACGTATATACTGATACTGCAACATCCAGATATGTATCTACTGATTACTGCATCACCCACTCACGTATCTACTGATACGTCATCACCCACTCACGTATCTTCTGATCCTGCATCACCCACTCACGTATCTACTGATACTGCATCACTCACTCACGTATCTACTGATACTGCATCACCCACTCACGTATCTACTGATACGGCATCATCCACTCACGTATCTACTGATACGGCATCACCCACTCACGTATCTACTGATGCTGCATCACCCACTGACGGAGAGTAGGTGCATCTGCGCGTTTGTGCAATGTGAATGAAGGAATATTTTGAGATGAGTGTGAAAATGGAACAAAAGCTGCATCGTAGAATACTGCACAATTAATTCCATGCAAAATAAACGGGACAATATGAAAGTATACAATAAAAGAAGATAAGTGATAGGGGGATGCCATATCGATAGATACGTGATTCGGTGATGCAGTATGAGTAGATACGTGATAGGTGATGCAGTATCAGTAGATATGTGAGTGGGGGATGCAGTATAAGTAGATACGCGAGTGTGTGATGCCGTGTCAGTAGATACGCGAGTGTGTGATCCAGTATAAGTAGAAAAGTGAGTGAGTGATGCAGTATCAGTAGATACGTGAGTGGGTGATCCAGTATAAGTAGATAAGTGAGTGGGTGATGCAGTATCAGTAGATACGTGAGTGGGTGATGCCGTATCAGTAGATACGGGAGTGAGAGATCCAGTATAAGTAGATAAGTGAGTGGGTGATGCAGTATCAGTAGATACGTGAGTTGGTGATGCAGTATCAGTAGATACGTTAGTGGGTGATGCAGTATCAGTATATACGTGAGTGGGTGATCCAGTGTAAGTAGATAAGTGAGTGGGTGATGCAGCATCAGTAGATACGTGAGTGGATGATGCAGCATCAGTAGATACGTTAGTGGATGATGCCGTATCTGTAGATACGTGAGTGGGTGATGCCGTATCAGTAGATACGTGAGTGGGTGATGCAGTATCAGTAGATACGTGAGTGGGTGATGCAGTATCAGTAGATACGTGAGTGGATGATGCCGTATCAGTAGATATGTGCGTGGATGCTGCCGTATAAGAAGATACGTGAATGAGTGATGCAGTATCAGTAGATACGTGAGTAGGTGATGCCGGATCAGTAGATACGTGAGTGGATGATGCAGTATCAGTAGATACGTGAGTGGGTGATGCAGTATCAGTAGATACGTGAGTGGGTGATGCAGTATCAGTAGATACGTGAGTGGGTGATGCCGTATCAGTAGATACGTGAGTGGGTGATGCAGTATCAGTAGATACGTGAGTGGGTGATGCAGTATCAGTAGATACGTGAGTGGGTGATGCAGTATCAGTAGATACGTGAGTGGGTGATGCCGTATCAGTAGTTACGTGAGTGAGTGATGCAGTATCAGTAGATACGTGAGTGGGTGATGCAGTATCAGTAGATACGTGCGTGGGTGATGCAGCATCAGTTGATACTTGATTGGGTGATGCAGTATCAGAAGATATGTGAGTGGGTGATGCAGTATGTGTAGATACGTGAGTGGATGATGCAGTATCAGTAGATACGTGAGTGGGTGATGCAGTATAAATAGATACGTGAATGTGTGATGCTTTATCAGTAGATACGCGAGAGGGTGATCCAGTATAAGTAGATTAGTGTGTAGGTGATGCAGTATCAGTAGAAACGTGAGTGTGTGATGTAGCATCAGTAGATACGTTAGTGCATCAGTTGATACGTGAGTGGGTGATGCAGCATCAATAGATACGTGAATGGGTGATGCAGTTTCAGTAAATACGTGAGTGGGTGATGTAGCATCAGTAGATACGTGAGTGCATCAGTAGATATGTGAGTGGGTGATGCAACATCAGTAGATACGTGAGTGGGTGATGCAGTTTCAGCAGATACGTGAGTGGATGATGCAGCATCAGAAGATACGTGCGTGGGTGATGCAGTATCAGTAGATACGTGAGTGGGTGATGCAGTATCATAGATACGTGTGTGGGTGATGCAGTATCAGTAGATACATGAGTGGGTGATGCCGCATCAGTATATACGTGAGTGGGTGATGCAGCATCAGAAGATACTTGAGTGGTTGATGCAGTATCAGTAGATACGTGAGTGGGTGATGCAGCATCAGTAGATACGTGAGTGGGTGATGCCGTATCAGTAGATACGTGAGTGGGTGATGCAGTATCAGTAGATACGTGAGTGGGTGATGCAGCATCAGAAGATACTTGAGTGGTTGATGCAGTATCAGTAGATACGTGAGTGGGTGATGCAGTATCAGTAGATACGTGAGTGGATGATGCCGTATCAGTAGATACGTGAGTGGGTGATGCAGTATCAGTAGATACGTGAGTGGGTGATGCCGTATCAGTAGATACGTTAGTGGGTGATGCAGCATCAGTAGATATGTGAGTGGGTGATGCCTTATCATGAGATACGTGAGTGGATGATGCCGTATCAATAGATACGTGAGTGGGTGATGCCGTATCAGTAGTTACGTGAGTGAGTGATGCAGTATCAGTAGATACGTGAGTGGGTGATGCAGTATCAGTAGATACGTGCGTGGGTGATGCAGTATCAGTTGATACTTGATTGGGTGATGCAGTATCAGAAGATATGTGAGTGGGTGATGCAGTATCAGAAGATATGTGAGTGGGTGATGCAGTATGTGTAGATACGTGAGTGGATGATGCAGTATCAGTAGATACGTGAGTGGGTGATGCAGTATAAATAGATACGTGAATGTGTGATGCTTTATCAGTAGATACGCGAGAGGGTGATCCAGTATAAGTAGATTAGTGTGTAGGTGATGCAGTATCAGTAGAAACGTGAGTGTGTGATGTAGCATCAGTAGATACGTTAGTGCATCAGTTGATACGTGAGTGGGTGATGCAGCATCAATAGATACGTGAATGGGTGATGCAGTTTCAGTAAATACTTGAGTGGGTGATGTAGCATCAGTAGATACGTGAGTGCATCAGTAGATATGTGAGTGGGTGATGCAACATCAGTAGATACGTGAGTGGGTGATGCAGTTTCAGCAGATACGTGAGTGGATGATGCAGCATCAGAAGATACGTGCGTGGGTGATGCAGTATCAGTAGATACGTGAGTGGGTGATGCAGTATCAGTAGATACGTGTGTGGGTGATGCAGTATCAGTAGATACATGAGTAGGTGATGCCGCATCAGTATATACGTGAGTGGGTGATGCAGCATCAGAAGATACTTGAGTGGTTGATGCAGTATCAGTAGATACGTGAGTGGGTGATGCAGCATCACTAGATACGTGAGTGGGTGATGCAGCATCAGTAGATACGTGGCTAGATGATGTAGTATCAGTAGATATGTGAATGGGTGATGCAGTATAAGTAGATACGTAATTGGGTGATGCAGTATCAGTAGATACGTGAGTGGGTGATGCAGTATCAGTAGATACGAGAGTGGGTGATGCAGTACCAGTAGATACGTGAGTGGGTGATGCTGTTCCAGTAGATACGTGAGTGGGTGATGCAGTATCAGTAGATACGTGAGTGGGTGATGCAGTATCAGTAGATACGTGTGTGGGTGATGCAGTATCAGTAGATACATGAGTGGGTGATGCCGCATCAGTATATACGTGAGTGGGTGATGCAGCATCAGAAGATACTTGAGTGGTTGATGCAGTATCAGTAGATACGTGAGTGGGTGATGCAGCATCAGTAGATACGTGAGTGGGTGATGCAGCATCAGTAGATACGTGGCTAGATGATGTAGTATCAGTAGATATGTGAATGGGTGATGCAGTATAAGTAGATACGTAATTGGGTGATGCAGTATCAGTAGATACGTGAGTGGGTTATGCAGTACCAGTAGATACGTGAGTGGGTGATGCTGTTCCAGTAGATACGTGAGTGGGTGATGCAGTACCAGTAGATACGTGAGTGGGTGATGTAGTACCAGTAGATACGTGAGTGGGTGATGCAGTACCAATAGATGAGTGAGTGGGTGATGCCGTATCAGTTGATACGTGAGTGGGTGATGCAGTACCAATAGATGAGTGAGTGGGAGATGCCGTATCAGTTGGTACGTGCGTGGGTGATGCAGTATCAGTAGATACATGAGTCGGTGTAGCAGCATCAGAAGATACGTGAGTGGATGATGCAGCATCAGTAGATACGTGAGTGGGAGATGCCGCATCAGTAGATACGTGAGTGGATGATGCAGCATCAGAAGATACGTGAGAGGATGATGCAGCATCAGTAGATACGTGAGTGGATGATGCAGTATCAGTAGATAAGTGCGTGGATGATGCAACATCAGTAGACACATGAGTGGGTGATGCAGCATCAGTAGATACGTGAGAGGGTGATGCCGCATCAGTAGATACGTGAGTGGATGATGCAGTATCAGTAGATACGTGAGTTGGTAATGCAATATCAGAAGATACGTGAGTGGTAGATGCCGTATCAGTAGATACTTGAGTGGATGATGCAGCATAAGTAGATAAGTGAGTGGATGATGCAGCATCAGTAGATACGTGAGTGGGTGATGCCGCATCAGTAGATACTTGAGTGGATAATGCAGCATCAGTAGATAGGTGAGTGGGTGATGCAGCATCAGTAGATACGTGAGTGGGTGATGCCGCATCAGTAGATACGTGAGTTGATGATGCAGAATCAGTAGAAACGGGAGTGGATGATGCAGCATCAGTAGATACGTGAGTGGGTGATCCCGCATCAGAAGATACGTGAATGGGTGATGCAGCATCAGTAGATACGTGAGTGGATGATGCAGCATCAGTAGATACGTGAGTGGGTGATGCCGCATCAGTAGATACGTGAAACGGTGATGCAGCATCAGTAGATACGTGAGTGGGTGATGCCGCATCAGTAGATACGTGAGCGGGTGATGCAGTCTCAGCAGATACGTGAGTGGGTGATCCCGCATCAGTGGATACGTGAAAAGATGATGCAGCATCAGTATATACGTCTGTGGATAATGCAGCATCAGTAGATACGTGAGTGGGTGATGTAGCATCAGTAGATACGTTATTGGGGGATGCCGCTTCAGTAGATACATGAGTGGATGATGCAGCATCAGTAGATAAGTCAGTGTATGATGCAACATCAGTAGATACGTGAGTGGTTGATGCAGCATCAGTAGATACGTGAGTGGGTGATATCAGGAGATACGTTAGTGGATGATGCAGCATCAGTGGATACGTGAGTGGGTGATCCCGCATCAGTGGATACGTGAATGGATGATGCAACATTAGTATATACGTGTGTGGATTATGCAGCATCAGTAGATACGTGAGTGGGTGATGCAGCATCAATAGATACGTGAGTGGGTGAGGCAGTATCAGTAGATACGTGAGTGGATGATGCAGCATCAGTGGATACGTGAGTGGGTGATCCCGCATCAGTGGATACGTGAATGGGTGATGCAGCATCAGTATATACTTGTGTGGATGATGCAGCATCAGTAGAAACATGAGTGGGTGATGCAGCATCAGTAGATACGTTATTGGGGGATGCCGCTTCAGTAGATACATGAGTAGATGAGGCAGCATCAGTAGATAAGTGAGTGGATGATGCAACATCAGAAGATACGTGAGTGGTTGATGCAGCATCAGTAGATACGTGAGTGGGTGATGTAGCATCAGTAGATACGTGGCTGGATGATGCAGTATCAGTAGATATGTGAATGGGTGATGCAGTATAAGTAGATACGTGACTGGGTGATGCAGTATCAGTTGATACGTGAGTGGGTGATGCAGTACCAGTAGATACGTGAGTGGGTGATGTAGTACCAGTAGATACGTGAGTGGGTGATGCAGTATCAGTAGATACGTGAGTGGGTCAAGCAGTACCAGTAGATACGTGAGTGGGTGATGCAGTACCAGTAGATACGTGAGTGGGTGATGCAGTAACAATAGATAAGTCAGTGGATGATGCCGTATCAGTTGATAGGTGGGTGGTTGATGCAGTATCAGTAGATACGTGAGTCGGTGTAGCAGTATCAGGAGATAAGTGAGTGGGTGATGCAACATTAGTAGATACGTAAGTGGGTGATGCCGCATCAGTCGATACGTTAGTGGGTGATGCCGCATCAGCAGATACGTGAGTGGATGATGCAGCATCAGAAGATACGTGAGAGGATGATGCAGCATAAGTAGATAAGTGAGTGGATGATGCAGCATCAATAGATACGTGAGTGGATGATGTAGCATCAGTAGATACTTGAGTGGGTGATGCCGCATCAGTAGATACTTGAGTGGATGATGCTGTTTCAGTAGATACGTGAGTGGGTAATGCAATATCAGAAGATACGTGAGTGGTTGATGCAGCATCAGTAGATACGTGAGTGGATGATGCAGCATAAGTAGATAAGTGAGTGGATGATGCAGCATCAATAGATACGTGAGTGGATGATGCAGCATCAGTAGATACTTGAGTGGGTGATGCCGCATCAGTAGATACTTGAGTGGATGATGCAGCATCAGTAGATACGTGAGTGGGTGATGTAGCATCAGTAGATACTTGAGTGAATGATGCAGAATCAGTAGAAACGTGAGTGGATGATGCAGCATCAGTAGATACGTGAGTGGGTGATCCCACATCAGTAGATACGTGAGTGGATGATGCAGAATCAGTAGAAACGGGAGTGGATGATGCAGCATCAGTAGATACGTGAGTGGGTGATCCCGCATCAGAAGATACGTGAATGGGTGATGCAGCATCAGTAGATACGTGAGTGGATGATGCAGCATCAGTAGATACGTGAGTGGGTGATGCCGCATCAGTAGATACGTGAAACGGTGATGCAGCATCAGTAGATACGTGAGTGGGTGATGCCGCATCAGTAGATACGTGAGCGGGTGATGCAGTCTCAGCAGATACGTGAGTGGGTGATCCCGCATCAGTGGATACGTGAAAAGATGATGCAGCATCAGTATATACGTCTGTGGATAATGCAGCATCAGTAGATACGTGAGTGGGTGATGTAGCATCAGTAGATACGTTATTGGGGGATGCCGCTTCAGTAGATACATGAGTGGATGATGCAGCATCAGTAGATAAGTCAGTGTATGATGCAACATCAGTAGATACGTGAGTGGTTGATGCAGCATCAGTAGATACGTGAGTGGGTGATATCAGGAGATACGTTAGTGGATGATGCAGCATCAGTGGATACGTGAGTGGGTGATCCCGCATCAGTGGATACGTGAATGGATGATGCAACATTAGTATATACGTGTGTGGATTATGCAGCATCAGTAGATACGTGAGTGGGTGATGCAGCATCAATAGATACGTGAGTGGGTGAGGCAGTATCAGTAGATACGTGAGTGGATGATGCAGCATCAGTGGATACGTGAGTGGGTGATCCCGCATCAGTGGATACGTGAATGGGTGATGCAGCATCAGTATATACTTGTGTGGATGATGCAGCATCAGTAGATACGTGAGTGGGTGATGCAGCATCAGTAGATACGTTATTGGGGGATGCCGCTTCAGTAGATACATGAGTAGATGAGGCAGCATCAGTAGATAAGTGAGTGGATGATGCAACATCAGAAGATACGTGAGTGGTTGATGCAGCATCAGTAGATACGTGAGTGGGTGATGTAGCATCAGTAGATACGTGGCTGGATGATGCAGTATCAGTAGATATGTGAATGGGTGATGCAGTATAAGTAGATACGTGACTGGGTGATGCAGTATCAGTTGATACGTGAGTGGGTGATGCAGTACCAGTAGATACGTGAGTGGGTGATGTAGTACCAGTAGATACGTGAGTGGGTGATGCAGTATCAGTAGATACGTGAGTGGGTCAAGCAGTACCAGTAGATACGTGAGTGGGTGATGCAGTACCAGTAGATACGTGAGTGGGTGATGCAGTAACAATAGATAAGTCAGTGGATGATGCCGTATCAGTTGATACGTGGGTGGTTGATGCAGTATCAGTAGATACGTGAGTCGGTGTAGCAGTATCAGGAGATAAGTGAGTGGGTGATGCAACATTAGTAGATACGTAAGTGGGTGATGCCGCATCAGTCGATACGTTAGTGGGTGATGCCGCATCAGCAGATACGTGAGTGGATGATGCAGCATCAGAAGATACGTGAGAGGATGATGCAGCATAAGTAGATAAGTGAGTGGATGATGCAGCATCAATAGATACGTGAGTGGATGATGTAGCATCAGTAGATACTTGAGTGGGTGATGCCGCATCAGTAGATACTTGAGTGGATGATGCTGTTTCAGTAGATACGTGAGTGGGTAATGCAATATCAGAAGATACGTGAGTGGTTGATGCAGCATCAGTAGATACGTGAGTGGATGATGCAGCATAAGTAGATAAGTGAGTGGATGATGCAGCATCAATAGATACGTGAGTGGATGATGCAGCATCAGTAGATACTTGAGTGGGTGATGCCGCATCAGTAGATACTTGAGTGGATGATGCAGCATCAGTAGATACGTGAGTGGGTGATGTAGCATCAGTAGATACTTGAGTGAATGATGCAGAATCAGTAGAAACGTGAGTGGATGATGCAGCATCAGTAGATACGTGAGTGGGTGATCCCGCATCAGTAGATACGTGAGTGGATGATGCAGAATCAGTAGATACGTTAGTGTGGGATGCCGCATCAGTAGATACGTGAGTGGATGATGCAGCATCAGTAGATACGTGAGTGGGTGATGCCGCATCAGTAGATACGTGATGGGGTGATGCCGCATCAGTAGATACGTGAATGGATGATGCAGGATCAGTATATTCGTGAGTGGGTGATGCAGCATCAGTAGATACGTGAGTGGGTGATGCCGCAGCAGTAGATACGTGAGTGGGTGATGCAGGATCAGTATATACGTGAGTGGGTGATGCAGCATCAGTAGATACGTGAGCGGGTAATGCAGCATCAGTGGATACGTGAGTAGGTGATCCCGCATCAGTGGATACGTGAATGGATGATGCAGCATCAGTATATACGTGTGTGGATAATGCAGCATCAGTAGATACTTGAGTGGGTGATGCAGCATCAGTAGATACGTTATTGGGGGATGCCGCTTCAGTAGATACATGAGTGGATAATGCAGCATCAGTAGATAAGTTAGTGTATGATGCAACATCAGCAGATACGTGAGTGGTTGATGCAGCATCAGTAGATACGTGTGTGGGTGATATCAGTAGATACGTGAGTGGATGATGCAGCATCAGTATATACGCGATTGGATGATGCAGGATCAGTAGATACGTGAGTGGGTGATGCAGCATCAGTAGATAGGTGAGCGGGTGATGCAGCATCAGTAGATACGTTATGGGGGGATGCCTCTTCTGTAGATACATGAGTGGATGATGCAGCATCAGTGGATACGTGAGTGGGTGGTCCCGCATCAGTGGATACGTGAATGGGTGATGCCGCATCAGTAGATACGTGAGTGGATGATGCAGGATCAGTAGATACGTAAGTGGGTGATGCAGCATCAGTAGATACGTGAGTGGGTGATGCAGCATCAGTAGATACGTTATGGGGGATGCCGCTTCTGTAGATACATGAGTGGATGATGCAGCATCAGTAGATAAGTGAGTGGATGATGCAACATCAGTAGATACGTGAGTGGTTGATGCAGCATCATAGATACGTGAGTGGGTGATACAACATCAGTAGATACTTGAGTGGGTGATGCAGTAACAGTGGATACGTGAGTGGGTGATACAGTATCAGTAGATACGTGAGTGGGTGATGTAGCATCAGTAGATACTTGAGTGAATGATGCAGAATCAGTAGAAACGTGAGTGGGTAAAGCAGCATCAGTAGATACGTGAGTAGATGATGCAGCATCAGTAGATACGTGAGTGGGTGATGCAGCATCAGTAGATACGTTAGTGGGGGATGTAGTATCAGTAGATACGTGAGTGGGTGATGCAGTATCAGAAGATACGTGAGTGGATGATGCAAAATCAGTAGATACGTGAGTGGATGATGCAGCATCAGTAGATACGTTAGTGGGGGATGTAGTATCAGTAGATACGTGAGTGGGTGATGCAGTATCAGAAGATACGTGAGTGGAAGATGCAAAATCAGTAGATACGTGAGTGGATGATGCAGCATCAGTAGATACGTGAGTGGGTGATGCAGCATCAGTAGATACGTTAGTGGGGGATGTAGTATCAGTAGATATGTGAGTGGGTGATGCAGTATCAGAAGATACGTGAGTGGATGATGCAAAATCAGTAGATACGTGAGTGGATGATGCAGCATCAGTAGCTACGTGAGTGGGTGATCCCGCATCAGTAGATACGTTAATGGGTGATGCAGCATCAGTAGATACGTGAGTGGATGATGCAGCATTAGTAGATACGTGAGTGGGTGATGCAGCATCAGTAGATACGTGAGTAGATGATGCAGCATTAGTAGATACGTGAGTTGGTGATGCAGCATCAGTAGATACGTTAGTGTGGGATGCCGCATCAGTAGATACGCGAGAGGATGATGCAGCATCAGTAGATACGCGAGGGGAAGATGCACTATCAGTAGATACGTTAGTGGGTGATGCCGCATCAGTAGATACGTGAGTGGATGATGCAAGATCAGTAGATAGGTGAGTGGGTGATGTAGCATCAGTAGATACGTTAGTGGGTGATGCAGCATCAGTAGATACGTGAGCGGGTGAGGCAGTATCAGTAGATACGTGAGTGGATGATGCAGCATCAGTGGATACGTGAGTGGGTGATCCCGCATCAGTGGATACTTGAATGGGTGATGCAGCATCAGTATATACGTGTGTGGATGATGCAGCATCAGTAGATACGTGAGTGGGTGATGCAGCATCAGTATATGCGTTATTGGGGGATGCCGCTTCAGTAGATACATGAGTAGATGATGCCGCATCAGTAGATACGTGAGTGGATGATGCAGGATCAGTAGATACGTGAGTGGGTGATGCAGCATCAGTAGATACGTGAGTGGGTGATGCAGCATCAGTAGATACGTGAATGGGTGATGCAGTATCAGAAGATACGTGAGTGGATGATGCAGCATTAGTCGATACGTGAGTGGGTGATGCAGCGTCAGTAGATACGTGAGTGGTTGATGCAGCATCAGTAGATACGTGAGTGGGTGATACAGCATCAGTAGATACGTGAGTGGGTGATGCCGCATCAGTAGATACGTGATTGGGTGATGCAGCATCAGTAGATACGTGAATGGGTGATGCAGCATCAGTAGATACGTGAATGGGTGATGCAGTATCAGTAGATACGTGAGTGGATGATACAGCATCAGTGGATACGTGAGTGGGTGATCCCGCATCAGTTGATACGTGAATGAGTGATGCAGCGTCAGTATATACGTGTGTGGATGATGCAGCATCAGTAGATGCGTGAGTGGCAGATGCAGCATCAGCAGATACATGAGTGGATGATGCAGCATCAGTAGATAAGTGAGTCAATGATGCAACATCCGTAGATACGTGAGTGGTTGATTCAGCATCAGTAGATACGTGAGTGTGTGATACTGCATCAGTAGATACGTGAGTGGATGATGGGTATCAGTAGATACGTGAGTGGATGATGCAGTATCAGAAGATACGTGCGTGGATGATGCAGCATTAGTAGATACGTGACTGGGTGATGCAGTATCAGAAGATACATGAGTGGATGATGCAGCATTATTAGATACGTGAGTGGGTGATGCAGTATCAGTTGATGCGTGAGTGGGTGATGCCGTATCAGTAGATACTTGAGTGGATGATGCAGCATCAGTAGATACGTGAGTGGATGATGCAGCATTAGTAGATACGTTAGTGGGTGATGCCGCATCAGTAGATACGTGAGTGGATGATGCAGTATCAGAAGATACGTGAGTGGATGATGCAGCATTATTAGATACGTGAGTGGGTGATGCAGTATCAGTTGATGCGTGAGTGGGTGATGCCGTATCAGTAGATACTTGAGTGGATGATGCAGCATCAGTAGATACGTGAGTGGATGATGCAGCATCAGTAGATACGTGAGTGGGTGATCCCGCATCAGTAGACACGTGAGTGGGTAAAGCAGCATCAGTAGATACGTGAGTAGATGATGCAGCATCAGTAGATACGTAAGTGGGTGATGCAGCACCAGTAGATACGTTAGTGGGGGATGCAGTATCAGTAGATATGTGAGTGGGTGATGCAGTATCAGAAGATACGTGAGTAGATGATGCAGAATCAGTAGATACGTGAGTGGATGATGCAGCATCAGTAGATACGTGAGTGGGTGATCCCGCATCAGTAGATACGTGAATAGGTGATGTAGCATCAGTAGATACGTGAGTGGATGATGCAGCATTAGTAGATACGTGAGTGGGTGATGCAGAATCAGTAGATACGTTAGTGTGGGATGCCGCATCAGTAGATACGCGAGTGGATGATGCAGCATCAGTAGATACGCGAGTGGATGATGCACTATTAGTAGATACGTGAGTGGGTGATGCCGCATCAGTAGATACGTCAGTGGATGATGCACGATCAGTAGATACGTGAGTGGGTGATGTAGCATCAGTAGATACCTTAGTGTGTGATGCAGCATCAGTAGATACGAAAGCGGGTGAGGCAGTATCAGTAGATACGTGAGGGATGATGCAGCATCAGTGGATACGTGAGTGGGTGATCCCGCATCAGTGGATACTTGAATGGGTGATGCAGCATCAGTATATACGTGTGTGGATGATGCAGCATCAGTAGATACGTTAGTGGGTGATGCAGCATCAGTATATACGTTATTTAGGGATCCCGCTTTAGTAGATACATGAGTAGATGATGCAGCATCAGTAGATAAGTGAGTGGATGATGCAACATCAGAAGATACGTGAGTGGTTGATGCAGCATCAGTAGATACGTGAGAGGGTGATACAGCATCAGTAGATACGTTAGTGGATGATGCAGTATCAGTAGATACGTGAGTGGGTGATGCAGTATCAGAAGATACGTGAGTGGATGATGCAGCATTAGTAGATACGTGAGTGGGTGATGCAGTATCAGAAGATACGTGAGTGGATGATGCAGCACTAGTAGATACGTGAGTGGGTGATGCAGCATTAGTAAATACGTTAGTGGATGATGCAGCACTAGTAGATACGTGATTGGGTGATGCAGTATCAGTTGTTGCGTGAGTGGATGATGCCGTATCAGTAGATACTTGAGTGGATGATGCAGCATAAGTAGATACATGAGTGGATGATGCAGCATCAGTAGATACGTGAGTGGATGATGCAGCATCAGTAGATACGTGAGTGCGTGATGCAGCATCAGTAGATACGTGAGTGGGTGATCCCGCATCAGTAGATACGTGAGTGGGTGAATGCAGCATCAGTAGATACGTGAGTGGATGATGCAGCATCAGTAGATACGTGAGTGGGTGATGCCGTATCAGTAGATACTTGAGTGGATGATGCAGCATCAGTAGATACGTGAGTGGATGTTGCAGCATCAGTAGATACGTGAGTGGATGATGCAGCATCAGTAGATACGTGAGTGGGTGATTCAGCATCAGTATATACGTGAATGGGTGATGCAGTATCAGTAGATACGTGAGTGGATGATACAGCATCAGTGGATACGTGAGTGGGTGATCCCGCATCAGTAGATACATGAATGGGTGATGCAGCATCAGTAGATACGTGAGTGGATGATGCAGCATCAGTAGATACGTTATTAGGGATGCCGCTTCAGTAGATACATGAGTGGATGATGCAGCATCAGTAGATAAGTGAGTGGATGATGCAACATCAGTAGATACGTGAGTGGTTGATGCAGCATCAGAAGATACGTGAGTGGGTGATGCCGCATCAGTAGATACGTGAGTGGGTTTTGCAACATCAGAAGATACGTGAGTGGTTGATGCAGCATCGGTAGATACGTGAAAGGGTGATACAGCATCAGTAGATACGTTAGAGGATGATGCAGTATCAGTAGATACGTGAGTGGGTGATACAGCATCAGTAGATACTTGAGTGGATGATGCAGTATCAGTAGATATGTGAGTGGGTGATGCAGTATCAGATGATACGCGAGTGGGTGATGCCGTATCAGTAGATACGTACGTGGATGATGCAGCATTAGTAGATACGTACGTGGGTGATGCAGCATCAGTAGATACGTTAGTGGGTGATGCCGCATCAGTAGATACGTGAGATGATGATGCAGAATCAGTAGATACGTGAGTGGATGATTCAGCATCAGTAGATGCGTGAGTGGGTGATCCCGCATCAGTAGATACGTGAATGGGTTATGCAGCATCAGTAGATACATGAGTGGATGATGCAGCAGCAGTTGATACGTTAGTGGGTGATGCAGCATCAGTTGATACGTTAGTGGGTGATCCCGCATCAGTAGATACGTGAGTGGGTAATGCAGCAGCAGTAGATACGTGAGTGGATGATGCAGCATCCGTAGATACGTGAGTGGGTAATGCCGCATCAGTAGATACGTGAGTGGGTGATGCAGGATCAGTAGATACGTGAGTGGGTGATGCAGTATAAGAAGATACGTGAGTGGATGATGCAGCATATGTAGATACGTGAGTGGGTGATGCAGCATCATTAGATACGTGAGTGGGTGATGCAGTATCCGTAGATACGTGAGTGGATGATGCAGTATCAGTAGATACGTGAGTGGGTGATGCAGTATAAGTAGATACGTGAGTGGATGATGCAATATCAGAAGATACGTGAGTGGATGATGCAGCATCAGTAGATACGTGAGTGGATGATGCAGCATCAGTAGATACGTGAGTGGGTAATGCCGCATCAGTAGATACGTGAGTGGGTGATGCAGGATCAGTAGATACGTGAGTGGGTGATGCAGTATAAGAAGATACGTGAGTGGATGATGCAGCATATGTAGATACGTGAGTGGGTGATGCAGCATCAGTAGATACGTGAGTGGGTAATGCAGTATCCGTAGATACGTGAGTGGATGATGCAGTATCAGTAGATACGTGAGTGGGTGATGCAGTATAAGTAGATACGTGAGTGGATGATGCAATATCAGAAGATACGTGAGTGGATGATGCAGCATCCGTAGATACGTGAGTGGATGATGCAGCATCAGTAGATACGTGAGTGGATGATGCAGTATCAGAAGATACGTGAGTGGGTGATGCCGTATCAGTAGATACTTGAGTGGGATGATGCAGCATCAGTAGATACGTGAGTGGATAATGCAGCATAAGTAGATACGTGAGTGGTTGATGCAGCATCAGTAGATACATGTGTGGCTGATGCCGCATCAGTAGATACGTGAGTGGATGATGCAGCATCAGTAGATACGTGAGTGGATGATGCTTCATAAGTAGATAGGTGAGTGGGTGATGCAGCATTAGTAGATACGTGAGTTGGTGATGCAGCATCTGTAGATACGTGAGTGGATGATGCAGCATTAGTAGATACGTGAGTGGATGATGCAGTGCCAATAGATAAAGAGATTTCATCTTCAACCTCAGAAGCTAGACATAATTCACACACACTATTTTCTGCAGGTGTTGATAGCCTTGAATATCTCCCTGTCTGTATTTTAAGATGATGAGAGCTCACTCAAAGCCTCTAAACTATATAAAAAAAACACACTATATATGACTTTAAAGGGACACATGGTAATCGTGAAGTCTTTAACAAGCAAAATTAGCCTCATAGCCTCTCGATTTATTAATCCAGTATCATTTTGACTTTAAATCTTGCATATATTTAAATAAAACTTTGAGATTTTTTTCACCTTTTCTTAGTTATTCTACCATAGGTTTGGATATATTATTGGTGAATAGAAATCAACAGTTATTAATATGCAGAAACAATTTGCTTTATACTATATTCTTTTAATTATTATTAATGATTGGACAAATGCAATTTATGTAAAAATAACACAAAATAACGGTGACGCTGAGTTTTTAAAAAATCAAGATTGCCGTGTGTTCCTTTAAACATAAGATACTTTTCATTTGTATTCATATTAGTAAACAATAGATTCCATCTAAACGTACCCGTAAATTAAGAATGTCAAGCTAATTGTGTTACGGGACAACACCCCACAAAACATGGTGTTATGCGTAGGACATGAAGGAAGTAATCGTTGGTAAATGACAACATTTATCAATCAACGATCTAGTATTTATGGTGGCTGATTTCTGCCATGTCGTCTTTTCGTTATTTCGCCGCGAAAAGACGACGGAACGAAAAGACGACAGGACGAAAAGACGCCAAATGCATCGCGAAAAGACGACAGAACGAAAAGACGACCGAACGACAGAACGAAAAGACGAAATTTCATGGGGGAGAAGACGACAGAACGCCACGCGAAAAGACGACAGTTCAGCCACGAAAAGACGCCACTTGATATTGTCATCTTTCCGCGATGCATTTGTCGTCTTTTCGTTCTGTCGTTCTGTCGTCTTGTCGTCTTGTCGTCTTGTCGTTCTGTCATCTTTTCGCCTTCCTGTTGACATGCACACTTCGGCACTGCGGCCATTTGCCTGGGAAACAAGTGTAATGTGTAATCCCTGTGTTATTAAATGCGCATGTCAACCGGAAGGCGAAAAGACGACAGAACGACAAGACGACAAGACGACAGAACGACAAGACGACAGAACGACACGACGACAGAACGACAAGACGACAGAACGGAAAGATGACAGAACGAAAAGACGACAAATGCATCGCAAAAAGACGACAGAAGTCCACAGGAAAAACGAGAAGACGACAATATCAAATGGCGTCTTTCGCCACTGAAGTGTCGTCTTTTCGCGTGACTTTCTGTCGTCTTTTCCCCTTGAAATGTCGTCTTTTCATTCTGTCGGTCTGTCGTCTTTTCGTTCTGTCGTCTTTGTCGTCTTTTCGTCCTGTCGTCTTTTCATCTTTCGTCCTGTCGTCTTTTCGTTCTGTCGTCTTTTCGCGTTGAAATAACGAAAAGACGAAAAGACAACACATGGCAGAAATCAACCACCATAAGTATTTTCATTAGTTTACATATTAAGGAACGGAACCGTTGGTTTCTCTGCAATGGGTTAAATATAATGAAATTAAAAAATAGATATAACTAAATAAATAAATAATAATAGTACTATCTAAAAAATACAATAATTTTTAATTTTTAAAAACTCACAGTTGCTGCAAATAATAAATTAAACAAGAGAGCATACTTATTATAAACAAAATAAATACCTAATATTATTGAAATTTCAAATAAAGGAATATTTTAATTACGTGTTTACGTGTTTACATACCATTTAAAAGTAATGTTAAATACGAATCCATTGTAATATCCATCAGTCTGTACATGTCAGGCTTCAGCGTTGTCACACGACACATCCAGCCATTCTGATATTACCTTTTATTCACCGGGTCGGTCTTGAATTGAATGTAGTTAAGAACGCACATCACAATCAATATATACCGCAGTGGCATGTAGCGTACAAACGACTATTGATGACTCGAGGGACTGATAATAATACACGTGACAATAGTGGCAATTTGGGAACCCGGGCGACTCAGTGGGCTAGACTGTGTGCAAGATAACATTTAGTGCGCTTTATGTCGCTAAAACGGAAGAACAGTAACATGCCAAAGGAAATAATTATCAAAACAATGTAACTGATTTAAAGGGACTCATGGCACATTTTAATATTTTAACCAAATATTTCGAATATGTTTTTTGACAATTAAATCGTCTGTGCTGAACCTACTTGTGTAGGGTGTACCCACACATACATATGTGCTATTCCTCTTGATTTGTAAGGTTACTTCAGCCGAAGACACAATGCCTAAAATTAAAGCTGCAAACAGGTTTCTTATTTTTATTTGGGGTATCACTTCCAAACGTTCAATGTTCTGCTTATAACCTCGATACAGAAACTGGTCGGAAGCATAACAATGACAAGCGGAGGTCACAGAACCACGGGGTCATAGAAGCACGAGGTGACCAAACCACGGGGTCATAGAACCACGGACTCAAATAACCACGGGTCACAAAACCACGGGGTCACATAACTAGCGGTCACATACTCACGGGGTCATAGAAACACGAGGTCACAGAACCACGGGGTCATAGAACCATGAGGTCACATAACCACGGGGTACAGAACCACGGGGTAATATAATCACGAGGTCACAAAACCACGGGGTCATGGAACCACAGGGTCACGGAACCACGAGGTCACAGAACCACGGGGTCATAGAAACACGAGGTCACAGAACCACGGGGTCATAGAACCACGGACTCAAATAACCACGGGTCACATAGCCACGGGGTCACAGAACGACGGGGTCATAGAACATGAGGTCCCAGAATCACGGGATCACAGAACCACGAGGTCATAGAACCACGAGGTCATAGAACTACGAGGTCACAGAACCACGGTGTCCTAGAACCATGGAGTCAAATAACCACGTGGTCATAGCACACGAGGTCACCAAACCAAAACCACGGGGACACAAAAACACGGGGTCACAGCATTTGAAGTTTGCAAGACAACAAGAATGGTCTTGAGCTTGGAGATATCAGGAATAAAGCACAAATTAATTTTCGCAGTTGGACGAGTCTACCATGAAGGACATGGTTAAAATAGACGCAATGCAAGTTATATGGGTTCATGGTACTGTATTTGGAACCACCCAACGGTGCCCGGAAACATTAAAACAAGAGGGCCCTATAGCGCTCACCAGAGTATTGGCCCATTGTCGAACTTCTCCGAAATCCTATGGTCATATACAATCTGTGCAACTTGGTTAAGATTGATCAAGAAATGTGGCCTCTGTCGTGTTAACAAGATGAACTAGAACTATCACTGAAAGTGATTAATACCCCCGCAACACCGCCTTCTATTGCAAACACTGCATATAAAGAGACAAATTTGACTCATTTAATCTCTGACTTTTAAGTAAGTTTCATAAGATTGATTAATAAAATAATAAACAATGGACATTTTGGAAATGTTTAACAATGCTCTGGCGTTACCAGTGTGATCTGGGAAAAAAATACTATTAAAAAAAATATAATAACAATAAAAAAAAAAAAAAAAAAAAAAAAATATATATATCTACATAGTATATATATCTACATAACTTCTGTCAGTTTGGTTAAGATTTCTCTGTCAAGGGGTCGTAACTCCGTCAAAAATCAGCGAACCGGAAAAAAATGTAATATGCACAACTAGACATCATACCAACGCTTCCTGCTAAGTTTCGTCAAATCCAACATGGCGTTAAAAAAAATATAAAAAAAATAATAATAATTAAAAAATAAAAAATAATTTAAAAAAAAGTTAAAAAAGAATAAATTAATAATAATAAATACCTGTGTAAGTCTGGTTAAGATTGCTCAAGAAATGTGGCATCTATCGTGTAAACAAGATGAAAATCTGCAATTTTTGCTACTTCAGAGGCCATAACTCTGGTCCGATCTGGCCCATTATCAAACTCGTCCGAGATCTTATGATAATATACAATCTGTGCAAGACTGGTTAACATTGCTCAAGAAATGTGGCCTCTATCTTGTAAACAAGATTGCTCAAGAAATGTGGCCTCTATACGGCGTCAAAAATATTTAGCTTGTTTACACGATAGAGAAAACAATGGGCGATATAAACAAAATGGAATTTAGTTCAGAGTGATATAGATATGTTTAATGTTGTTTTTTTAAAAATCCACACAACGATTACATACTGTAGGAACGGTAAAGGTTACAATAAAGCTAAATGTTACAACTGACGGTAAAGGTTATGTAATAAAGCTAAATGTCACAACTGACGTTAAAGGTTACCCAACTGACGCTAAAGTTTACAACCGACATTAAAAGCTACAATTGTGAGACCCACTAAAGTTTACAACCGACATTAAAAGCTACAATTGTGAGACCCACTAACATTTACAACCGACATTAACAGCTACAATTGTGAGACCCACTAACGTTTACAACCGACATTAACAGCTACAATTGTGAGATCCACTAACGTTTTCAACCGACATTAACAGCTACAATTGTGAGACCCACTAACGTTTACAACCGACATTAACAGCTACAATTGTGAGACCCACTAAAGTTTGCAACCGACATTAACAGCTACAACTGTGAGACCCACTAAAGTTTGCAACCGACATTAAAAGCTACAACTGTGAGACCCACTAAAGTTTGCAACCGACATTAAAAGCTACAATTGTGAGACCCACTAAAGTTTACAACCGACATTAACAGCTACAATTGTGAGACCCACTAAAGTTTACAACCGACATTAAAAGCTACAATTGTGAGACCCACTAAAGTTTACAACCGACATTAAAAGCTACAATTGTGAGAGCCACTAAAGTTTACAACCGACATTAAAAGCTACAATTGTGAGACCCACTAAAGTTTACAACCGACATTAAAAGCTACAATTGTGAGACCCACTAAAGTTTACAACCGACATTAACAGCTACAATTGTGAGACCCACTAACGTTTACAACCGACATTAAAAGCTACAATTTTGAGACCCACTAAAGTTTACAACCGACATTAACAGCTACAATTGTGAGACCCACTAAAGTTTACAACCGACATTAACAGCTACAATTGTGAGACCCACTAAAGTTTACAACCGACATTAAAAGCTACAATTGTGAGACCCACTAAAGTTTACAACCGACTTGTGAGACCCACTAACGTTTACAACCGACATTAAAAGCTACAATTTTGAGACCCACTAAAGTTTACAACCGACATTAACAGCTACAATTGTGAGACCCACTAAAGTTTACAACCGACATTAAAAGCTACAATTGTGAGACCCACTAAAGTTTACAACCGACATTAAAAGCTACAATTGTGAGACCCACTAAAGTTTACAACCGACATTAAAAGCTACAATTGTGAGACCAACTAACGTTTACAACCGACATTAAAAGCTACAATTGTGAGACCCACTAAAGTTTACAACCGACATTAAAAGCTACAATTGTGAGACCCACTAAAGTTTACAACCGACATTAACAGCTACAATTGTGAGACCCACTAAAGTTTATACGTGTTAATGATAAACTTGTAAATTTTACAATATTTAAGAAATAAAATATAAAAATAAGTATTTGTTATATCATTCAACCGTAACAATAGTTATCACATGAATATGTCTGTCTTTTTGCTCATTGAATCCTGGAATTGTTCAATTATCCAAGTTCATTCGACACAACAATAGCCGACTCTACTGTATATAAATAGTTGCGATTTTTAATAAGCGCCTGGATGCTGCTGATTTTTACCGTAAACATGTTAAAAGACAGGAAGAAAAGTGTTTAAACAATTGAATTGTAAGTCTGATTTACTGACATTTTATCCGGGGCAGGAAATAACTATGTCCGGGCGTAGAAAACATTCATGTTTTGCGTTTCTATTAATGATTTTCAGCTTGTAGCCGCCATTTTGAATATTTGTGTTTTGAGTGACAGAAAGGGGGTGACCATCTTCAAAACGGTCTCAAAAAATGGATAGTCATGAATTTTGCCGACATTTCAGGAAAGGTAAGTGGGAGATATATTCCCAGTACGGAACATTGCTCGGCCTTTTCCGTCAGTGGCGGGAATGCCAAATGACGTTCCGATTGTTTTACGGACGTCTACGTCAGATTCCGCCACTAGGAAATAACGATTACGGAAATTAACGAAGAGTTCCGGTTCCACAGTCAAATGAAGGATTTTTTGTCTGTATTTCAACATATTTTCAAATTTTGTTACCATTCGGTTTGTTTGCGAAGAGAACTACTTCGGTTAGAATGTAATTTGTCGATAAGGCAAACCCGCATTGCTACGAAACCCAGATTATGAACACCTCGGTAAAATATGTATATTGTAATACTCCGCGATGCACCGTATCTTGAGATATCTCGATATATGTCTAATTTATCTTGAGATACTCCATGTTGAGATATCACATTTTATCTTGAGATATCTCAATTTATATTGAGATATTTGTATTGAGATATCTCAATTAATCTCAAGATATCTCAAGTTATCTTGAGATAACTGTCTTGAGATATCTTAAGTTGTTTTGAGATAATTATCTTGAGATATCTCAATGTGTCTTGAGTCATTGATATCACAAAATAAATAGAGATATATCTTACAATTTCTCAAGACGTATCGCAACTTATCGTGAGATATCTAACTTGCGATATCTCAAGATCCCATGTGTCTTGCGGTTGGTATATGCAATTTTAGTAGGATTTTCTAAGTCTGAGGTGGGCTTTTTGCCATTTAAAAACTAACCATTGGTGTAATTCTTGGGTTTGCCATAACACTGTTTCAATATATGTACAGTTTGCTAATGGTAACGTCCCATTTAAGTACTGGTTGCTATGGTATTTTGATGTCATAGTAAAATGACGTTAAACATAGAATAGCATGTGGGGTGACGTCATGCCACATGACGTCATTATGTCGTGTCGCGTTAAAATAAAAAAAATCGCATAAGATAGCGGCTTTATATAAATCGGGTTATAGGAGGCAACTTTTTAGAGAGGAAATGACTTCTGATTGTAAATTTCAGACCTTTTTCATGCTATGGAAAAAAAACAGACCGAAAGAAAAAAGTTTGCCAAAAAGCTGTTAAAAAGGCTATTTCAGTGTTATCTTAAAAAGGTGCTGTTAGGCCAATTTTTGGACAATCGCAATAATACGTATGTCAAGACGTCCGGAATAAATTCGCGAAATGGAAAAAGGGGCGTTTCAATTTTTTTTAACGGACAACTTTCCCTTAAGGGGGCACTCCTCAGTTTCGCATGAATGTCCATGGTGTAAATCAGAAAGAAATCAACTAAGCATCTTTTAGGTCCATTGATGGTCTTTATAATAATTATGAAGCACATGTTTGATGTTTTTTTCAGTTTTGATTACTTTTAACTTTATTTTGGTGTATTGGAATATGCATTCTTTGGGTTTTTTGGAGGCTATAAATAGAAAAATGTGAACCAATCAAAAACTTCCTAAAAGTAGTTAAAATGGCTGATTTTCACTGACGAGGAGATCAGCGTGGTATAACTTTTTAAAATGCCGGACTAGGTATGTAAAATTTAGCATTTCCTGATATGCAAGAGCATAATGAGTGCAGACATGACCCTGATATGTGTAGGAATTTTTTATTTTTTATTTATTGACATTTGAAATATTGCTAAAATTGCATTTTTAGCATGTTTTAAGGGGTGGGGTAATCTTAAAGAAATGGGACTAAAGTTGTACAGAAAATGCTTTTTGATACTTTTATTTGGTATGGAAACATGGGTAATTTTATTGTCTTCTAAGAAATGTATGACACAATGATGATGTGATTTATTTTTGCTCAAGGATTCAGGCTAAGAGCTTGTCAAGTGTTTGATGATTGAGAAATGTACATTAAACTGTGGAGTGCCCCCACATGTTTTGTTTATATGACGTAACGTCGTCTTGGATGACGTAACGTCGTCTTGGCGTTCTCGTGCAAACTGGTGTAAAAAGGCGTGAATCATTAGAAATATTAATAAAATATCATTTTAAATTATTTAATTTATAGTTTAATAACCAGTGTTTTTGAGATACTGAAAATATCTCCCTCGGTAGAGAAATGGCCCCGATATAAGAACTCGTTCTCCGCACTCATTCTTATATCGGGGCCATTTCTCTACCTCGGGAGATATTTCCCGTATCTCAAAAACACTGGTTATTAAACTCTATCTATCATTCCTGTTAATTTAAGCCAATTTGGTGACTAAGCATATTTTGTGACCGTTTTGAGAAATCGGTAATTTTGGAGTTTCAAAAAACTCAAAATTCCCGATCTTCACATTTGAACCGCGATTTAGACTATGCAGAATATGCCAATAGTGGTCAAAACGAATTCTATGGGGATGTTTAACGTATAAACTTACTTTATTCATTGTCTATGTTGTTTTTGCATTCAAAATTGGCTTAAGCAAACGTTTTTCAAAAGACAACTGCAATTTTCGCGTAACTGCACGTGAGTGCAAATTGGGACTACTTCGTGTCAAAACACTTGAAATTCAAAAGTGAGTTATGGGGCATAGTCACGAGAAAAGCTTCGGCTGCGTCCAGCCTGTTTGGATGTTGTACGACGTTGCAAATCGTTTAAAATGACGTTCTAACGGTTGAAGGACGTTACGTCAGAGGTTTATATTGATTTTTTAAAAACTCCTCAATAGCCAATAAGCATTGAGTATTTTCATAAACCATGTTATATTCAACGTTTAATGGTACAAATTTAAATACTGATACTATGAATATTTTTTGAAATTATTCAATACGTTTGAACATTTTTTAAACGGAGTTGCAGTTAACTTAATAACGCTCAACCTCCGCGCAGTGATATTGTAGCCAATAATCCCTTCCACAAAACAAATCACGTGACGATAGCTGAGGCCATGTGATTACAAAATGGCGATATACTAGATAATGCTTGGTACAGCAAACTCTTGTTGGTACTGCAAACTCTTGCCGTAACCAACTTCATGAACTTGGCAAATTGGCAATAACATCATCACCTTCGAGAAGATGTTGAAAACATTCAACCTGTTTTGGCTTGGATGTAATCTCTTTATTAAATATACGCACAGCTTCTGTAATGTTCTCCTATATTATGAACAAAGCAAGTTGAAATATTGACCTAAAAATTATTTAACCGAAAATTAAACTTAGCTGGATTTCAGCTATACATTTGTATAGTAACCACTGCGGGGAGTTTGAATAACGCTTGGTAAACTAAACATATGTGTGTGTCGCCTGCGATTGCATGGCAAACACGTAGGCATAGCAAACACATAGTGATCCTATTGTCAGTCGTCTGTCGTTGTCAGTCGTATTGTCCCGTAGTCACACGTAAACCTCAAACTTAAGTGGCCCACTAGGTTCGAAGTATTTGTAATTTTGCGATGAAACTTGGAACATGTGTTCAGCTCATTAAAGCTGCTCTTAGCAATAATATTGATAACTTAATTTACAAAATTTTAGTAAATTCTCTTTAAAAATCGTTTAAACGTAGATATGATAGTCGAACAAACAGGAAATGTAGTATTCACGGACCGCAGTCACAAACACGCACAAACAAACACTAATAATTACGAAGATGAATATTTAACATGAAACTTAATGTGGGTACTTTTTTTAGCTCTCCAAATTGCCAAATGTATCCACAATATTCATCAACGTTCATAAATATGTTGATGGTATGTACCAGACTAAACACAAGCATAATAACTTTCTTCACACACCCTCCCCCCCCCCCCCCACCCACCACCCCACTCCACCCCCCATCCGACACACCCCGCGCCACAAAAACGTTAACCTATAACTTAAAGTGAATCCAATCAATGTTCATTATTGAGAGTTCCGAATGATCATGTCTTCTTTGTTTATGGTCTGATTTTGGTAATTATTTCACCAGTGACAAAGTTTATCAGAACTCCTCTCAATAATAACGATAACTTCCCTGTAATGAGGCTAATAACAGAACCATTATTTTTTATACCACACCTTTGAAACGTTCAACGTTCAACACGGCTTGTGACAAGTTACCGTTCCACACAAGGGCAATAACTCACATGTGATTATTTTAGAGTTATGTCCCTTTGTAAAACTTTAAGCTTTAACATCATATAAACTTTATATAAACCTTTAATGTAGAAACAATAGACTAGAAGCCTTTAATCGACTTAAAGATCAATACATGAAGATTTATATAGATTGTTTCTACATTTTTCAATTTTCGCAAGATTTCTACGAGTGATAGACAATCTTTCCATCAAAATCGGAATGTACAGCTTGCATCTGGAGCAAATTAAAGAACCATATTGGCAAACCATATTGGTGACTGATTTCATCAATTGTAAAGAAGAGAGAAATATGCATATCATAATGGGTTTCTATCAATTTAAAAATTGTAATGAAGGGTACATTAAAATGTCGTCAATAAGGTTGATAAATCTGCTTTTCACTACGTATGAAACGTGTGCAGCTTAAGAAGAAGTAAATAACGTTTCACATCGGTTCTGCACTGCAGTGTAACAGCGAGTGAGTGCATATTGTTGATGTGGTTCAAGGTCTTTTTCATAATTTTGGAAACGCAAACATTACAATCTTATTGCAACCAATGTAGATTTTCTCTTTCGACTCGCATATATTTTGCGAATAGAATGAGAGAAGAGATGCGGGAAAACATTTAATTTCGTCAATTCGTCGGAGTTTCTTAGCGCACCACCACCCTCCTTGTTTGCGAGTCTTAATGGGATGGAAAAACGCCCCTTGTGTCTCCTCTTAATACACTTTTAAGCCTACCGTCTCATTCTTAAATCAAAATATGTCTGAAATTTATATCAAATTAGTATGTAAATACCATTTAACTGTATCATGTTTATAAAAATAAAACAAAAACGTTCACAACTTTATCTAAAGTTTTGAGTGAGTCATGGTATAGAATAATGTGATTTGGGTCCTCATTTAAATGTGTTACATTAAGCGTTGAATATAGTAATTTTAGCGGGCCTCAAAAAGTTGCATCTTTAAACACTGACTGTATAAACTTTAGCGGGTCTCACCATTTTAACTTTTAACGTCGGTTGTAAACGTTAGCGTCAATTTTGTAACATTTAGCGTCAGTTCAGCGTAACACTTAACTTATTGTTACACTTGGCTTTCCTACACATACTATTATAACAGGGGTGTTCCAAAAAAGAAACCGGAAGAGTGGCATAAATTGTTGATATCAATTCAAAATATTTTGAAGTTTGATATGGCAACGCAGGTTTATACGCAGGAATATATACACGTGTTTCGAAAATTCATTTGCAGATACTATTCATGAAACACGTGAATTGGACTCTTGGTGCTAAAATAATAATGAATGAAGTCCAAGTCTATACTCATCTTGGTATTCGTGTAGATAAACATATGGACATAAACGACTCTATTCATGAGTAAAATACAAAATTAAGAGGTACCTTTTTAAGTCTGATAAATAGCGGAATTCACCCGCATGGGCTCAATCCGTTAACATCGTTGACAATATACAACACAGTTGTGTTATCAAAAACGTTGTATGGCTGTGAATTGTGGAATTCGCTTTCACCTTCCAATGTATCAGAATTGGAAACGTCACACAGATTCTGTGTCAAATATATCCAAAAGTTGCCTACATACACTGATATAGCACTGATATAGCTTTAAGTGCTCTTGGAATTTCGCCAATTGAAACCGTCATTGACTTTAAAAAATAAAATATTTTGGTCAATTGTGTAGATTTCCAAATAAATACCTCGCGAAGCAGATATTTATAAATAGGTTGATGAGTTTTTTAAATAATGACAACCAAGTGTTAGGTTATATTCCTGATATACACAGACTGCTTAAAAGATATAATATATTTTATTTACTACAGAATTTTGTAGCAACGTCGAATATTCCGTCAAAATACTCATTGACGCAAATTTTGAAAACTAAGATGTGCGATCAGGAATCAAACCAAAGCCGCTCACGAGTAGGCCTGAACGCACACGAGTAGGCCTGAACTCTCACGAGTAGGCCTGAACTCTCACGAGTACGCCTGACGTTAAATACCATGCTATTGTTTATTTAACAATTCTGAACCAAGTGATATTTGGAAATTAAGCAGGGAAAGACCTGATTTAAAGAAACATTGCTATACTGCAATATCAGTACTTGGATAACTGTTCTCTTTTAGTCGCTCTGAAAAGTGTAGGATGTGCAATTTGTTAGTAGACAACTTACTATTACATAGTATGCATTACTGTTCAGTTAACGTCTCCGCGAGACAAAAACGTTGGAATGCATTAATACAAAATATTTTATTTAAGTCATACAAAGAGTTTATTCTTAAAGGTCCTCGAGATCAGATTTGCATATTATTATCAGGATTCAAACACTTTTCGACAATTAAATCTGAAACTGATAACACGTTGGCTCATATTGTAAAAATGGTTCATACTGTTTTTAATTATACATTTTAAGGCAGGTTATTGTTACGAAGGTGCAATTAATTACTATTAGTGTAGTTAAAATATATAATGGTTAAGCATCTTTTTTAGTAATGCGAGCAGGCAGCTGACGATATTACGACTCCGTTTTGATTGCTGGGAATATATTCGTTATTTATTTTGTTTAGATATACATGTAACATAGGTTGTTTATATATGTATTGTGTTGTCATTGTTATGTATGGATGTACAGAGTGTACATCCCTTTTGTGCTATACCTGTACCTGTTATGTTTACCTGTGTACTGTATCGTCATGTGATTGTCATGTGTATGTCATGTGATGTAGATGTACTATAAATAGTTATCTGAGTGGTTCCATGTCGTATCCGTGTTGTATGTTAGCTTTGTATGTAAGTTGAGGATCCATCACCCTGCACGGATAATTATCGCATTTCCGCCAATAGAACAAACCAGCCTCAGATCTCTTTATCCATCTTTCATCCATTCTTTCCCTATGTCTATCCCGGGTGCGGTTCTAACACCGACCCTGAGATCGTAATGTTCATAGACGAGTATAGTATAAACTGTTACATCGATACAGATGCGTATTGAGAGATATATACAACTTTATTATTCTGGTAAGGCTATATTTGTATTTTATTCATATCCATTGTGTTAAATGAATTGCAAGTATAATGTATATTTTAGTTAGAGCAGTAGATTTATATGTTTTTATTTTATTGTTGCTGGCCATTCTTTCATATATTCGGTATGAAGCCTGATGTCCACATATGTTAAAATGATGAAACTATTGACGTAGTACTTATTCTCTACCACCCGGTCTACATACATTACAACATAAATACTTTAGATTTTATGTATTTTGCTATAGAAAATGAAATAATATTTGAAATAGGTTCATACTTATGCTTAATAACTTAAGTCTATATTACTATTTATGAGAGGATGCGTAAACTAATTGATGCGTAAACTAATTTAAGCTGAGTAAACTGTAGTATTTTTTCATCTTGAGTTTCGTTTCGTCAAGAGTCATATATATGGTACATGACAATATATAGGGTTATTATATTAATTTAAGCTGAGCATATTACACCATTTGTCTTCTTGTGTTTCGTTTCGGCAAGAGTCATGCATATGGTAATACATAGCAAAATATGATTCATATAAATAGTATTTATTTCAAATTCTGTACTCATGTTTAGTCTAATTGTAAAAGAATCATTACTCGTAATGTATTGCTTGATGTACATAGTTCTGATCCATTATATATATACTTTAACGTTTGCTAATGTTAAATTTTGTATTATATGTTACAATTATATGTATATGCTCTCCTGTACATTAGAGGAAATAAGGAATCTATCTATACGGATTGTCACTCCCATGTTGGGCAAACCATTTATTTAGGGCAGTGTTGCCTTTTAATGTTGCAACATCGAACGACGCTCAATCCTATTTAAAATACATGATGCTGCATCTTATTTGAAAGTACATGTTACATTTTTAATCAATACTTCAATTACAAGCAGCGAAATTTCTGATGAACTTCAGTCTACAAATGGCAAACCATTGCATCGAGAGCTGATGTTAGAAACTATAGACCAGTCAGTACTTTATGTATCATAATTTCTCGTAAGAGCTGTATATTTTTAAACGGAGTCTTTCTTATTGAAAAATGGTATTTTGTATGAGTTTAAAAGTGGTTTCAGAGGAAACTACTCGACTGACTGCCACATACATGTTGTCGACCATATACAATCGCAAACCTCTAAATGTTTATACACAGGGATGATCTTGCCTTACAGAAAACGTCATGCTATTACATGTATATGCAGAGCATTGTGTATTGGGCTTTTTGGTCAGTTAGGTATTTACTCATTGGTATATAATTAAATGGGTATTTTCATGATTTAAATTGGGTAAAATAAAACGACAACATTTTGTGGCATTCCACTCATATTTTATAGTATTACACACAATGTAACTCATCAAATTAACATGTTTTATAATAAGCTTTATACAAGATGACTGGGTAGTCCTTCAACAGCCAATGCATTGCTCAATTTGCATTGGCTGTTTTATCATTTGACAATTACTTTATTGGGATCCATGCTTTTGTTTTTAATTTGGGTATTTTGACATTTTTAATTGGGTATTTAAGCAAATACCCTACTTATATGTAGCACTGCATGTAGAGTTTAAAGAGACTCATGGCACTCGTGAAATGGTTACCAAGCATTGAAATAATTAATTATTGATCCAGTATCATGTTGAAATGGAACTTGCTTGCATATGATAATTTTTTCGTGTTTTTCCGTCTTCAACAGTATCTGTAAATATATTATTTGTGCAATGTAATCAACAGTTAATACTATACACAAAGAAGTTGCTTTATATTATTGTTATAACTAGATGTATCACTGAAGGTGATAAATACACCCCACCACCCCCTTACAAACACACACACACACACACACACACACACACACACACCACGTAACATTTTTTGGTAAGATCACGGGCAATACATCTGCAAGATACTGAGTGAGAAGCACCAAAATTGTGTCATTTACACTTCATGTTTATCATGTACAAAACGTTTCAAGTCAATATCTTCAAAACTGTAAAAGTAGTAGGGAATATAGAAATATTGACTAAGAGCAAGGGCAATAACTCTGCAAGGCATCTATCGAGCCGCACGAAAATCATGTCGCGCACAACTACACTGTATGTCGATCATTGATCATGTATACAAAGTTTCAATTGAATATCTTGAAAAGTGTAGAAGTAGTTCGCTCCACAAGATTCAATAGACCGACCGCCCATCACCGTGACTCCTACATAATTAATATTAATGATAGATTAAATGCGAGTTCTGTAGAAAACCTAACGAGATACTGCAAGATGAAAAAAGAAAAGATTGCCGTGTGTCCCTTTAACGAGTCTGTTCACAGGGCGTTTTTGAGTGTGAAAGGGAGACGGACATGGCTAACGCTATACGCTCTCTTATCTCCGGTGATGGGGGCATAAGAACATCATATGAACTTTGAAGTATGTAAATATAAGAACTAAACAAGTGAAGCATCATTGATATTCAATCTGTTACCTGGAAAATCTAAGTAAAAAAGGCATTTGACATTGTGTAGTGGTAATGAACACTTGTGGTTAGTGCCAATAGCCGATGAAACAACACTTTTTGCCAAAAACTGCACACTAGGCAAACACCATATGTAATGTAGAGCATGTATCCAACAGAGATACAACTCCAATCTACTGCATCTCTCGGGAATCAGTAAGGGTGTAAAACACAACACCTTTGAGTGAAGGGCGAGTGATATATTTTTTATTTTTTAAATACAATTTTTATTTGGCATTCAAAATTACTATTATGAAAATATGGACGAGTTGCTTTTTGAATACGAACACAACCAATTAAGACCAATTTTCCTATTATTGATAAGAACTGATTTAAAACAAATCCCTAATATAATTTTATTGATTTATTTATTTAAAAAAAAGCATGAATTTTCTTTTCGCTTGCACCGGGAATCGAACCCTTGATATCGTAAAAAGTGTGCACTTACGGCAGCAATGTTAACCTCTCTACCATCGCGGAATGTTGTATCAGTATGTCAATTTTTTATATTAGAATCGAGCAAGTTAATCGTATTTATTTTCAACATCAAAACTAGTGTTTTAAAATTACAGATATTGCTTTAAATATTCTTTTTTTTTCTTTTTATTCCGCTGGAATATACCGGATAAGCACGACAAGCATGCGCGAAAACTGCGTGGTGTCAGTCAACGCGAGCAACTGATTGGTTGGCGTACACTACTTCATTTTAGACTGCTTCACGGCGCATGTCCCACCCTTTCACTCAAACAGCGTTAATTTTATTGACGGCTGTGTAGCAGTCTATACTTGATTTGAAAACAATTTGCTTTATATCGAAAATATAATGCGGGACACCAGTGACCAGCAAAGAAATAATCGAGACCTGTACTGAATAACACAACCTCATTAAAATCATATCCTAATTACGCTTTGATACTCTTCGCTATAGGATCTGACAACACAGCCTTGGAGGTCACGTCAGATCGACCTGTCATCTAATAAATATTCAGGAGAAGATCAACTAAATTCACCCAATGAAATTGCGCGTTTCATATGCACTTCAGATGATGTTCGAGTGAACTGAACAAGCGAAAATCCACATAAAACGCATAGATCTATATCTGAATAAAGATAAAGTATTCGTGTCGTATTGCTGTTGATTGCACGATAAATTCAAAAAAATGCACTAAATGGCATGTTTTACATCAAGATACCAATAAAATTATGGGCTCTGTCATGTGTATTTTAAAAATGTATATTCTACCTAAATTATTACAACGTTAGATATTCTAAATAGTGAGTCATAGTACATCTGGCCCGCTGAGTTCAGTTGATAGCAAACTCGACTACTAACATGCGAGTGTACTTTTAATGTGGGTTTTATCCCGCTTTTTGTACCGCTATTAAATTCCGTCAAACAATCTTTTTCAAACAATATTTTTATTTCAGTAATAATTCAATAAAGGTTGGTGTGTTATATTTGTTAACGCAATTAGTTAGTGTTTTATTAGCTAAAAGTTAATACCGAGTGCAGACTGCTCAACAGCGTTCTACTGAAACCAGACATGCGTAGTGAAGCAGTCTATACTGAGCAATTTTATAGGCTGAAATCTGATTGGCTAATCGTAAAGTCAATCTGACGTGACCTCCAATGCAGTGTTGTCAGATCCTTAGTAGCGTAGAATACCGTAGCGTGATAAAGGGTCTGATTTTAATGAGATTGTGAATAGCACTATCTCAAACTTGTCGTAAGATGGGGTTCAACTATAATGGGGTGTCGCCATTTTGAAAAAGACGATGATGGCAATAGGTGCAGGTAGTACCTACGCCTAAAAATCCCCAAAACCGAAAAAACATTTCACTTGAGTTTAGTTTTTAACAGTATGCACGTCGTGGCTTTTTATACATGGACCGATGCTTGTTAAACATACGTGGTGCACTTGGACACACATATGTAAATAAGCTGTCATACTTTTGCATGAGAGAAAGATCTTTGATAACGAGTAGGAGAATATAGCTCCCTAAACATCTTCATGCTATTCAAACTTTGCTTACTCTACACACTAGCGATTTAATAGTTCGACTTTTGCATTGTAACTAAATGTCAGACAGCCCACTTTCTGTCTAGGGTTTCATATGTATCGTCTTATTTAAGAACGGTGTAGTTTCTTCAAAGAAGAAGTATCGCCAACACACAGAGAAAGACGTTCAAGAGACCCACCAACATTACCGACATTCCTGTTACAGTTAACTAATATAAGTGCTATTTATATATAACATGAGACATCTCAATAACGCAGTTTCTCATTAGTTATTTGGTTTGCTACCGACTCCCTACGAAAGTATATGGGGTCAGTCAGATGTATAGGCGGCGAGGCGGCAACCACATCATTGCATTGAGCATCGCGAGCACCTTATTTATACATTTTAAAAGACAAAACTATTAAAAACTATATAAAAACAAAACAAAAACAAACAAAATCAAACAACAATAATATTAAACCTCAAAATAATAGAAAATGTTTAGGCAAAAATGATCTAATAAAACAACATAAACTTCAAAACTTGACTTTATTTAGTAACCCTGGCCTGTACTAAATGATCTGGAGAGCGTTTAATAAAACTGATATTTAACAGAAATTGGCGCGTCATTGCCACTAAATCGTTCACACAATGTAACGTCACAAGAGCTTTTAAATTCAGTATTTCAAAAAAGCTACCGATGTAGGCACATTATTACTTTAGTTATTGGGTTGTTATTGACCCCATTTAAATAAATTCGTGGAGTCTGTCAGGTGTTAAATGGTGCAGAAAAAAATAGGTTTCACCATGTGACAGCTCTCAACCAATGAGATGCCTAGAATTTCTGCGAGGCGCTATAAAAATCATTATTTGACCGAGTAAATTGTCGTATACACACACAATATCTACAATAGATTTCCTGATAAATGTCTTAAGTCATTATATTCCGATTCTCATATTAGAAAGAGCAACTGATCAATGCTTAACTTAACAAACTGACGTCATTTGTGATTATATTCGTGTCTGATATTTGTTTGCCTGCAATTATGGCTGCTATAAACCACCCACACTGTGAACTTGTTGAGCCTAATATGGATGGATTATTGTGGCTCCCGATTAGTGCATGTCTTTGCTATATAAATATTACTTTACTGAAAAATAAACAGCGTCTAATTTTGATTAAACACTTCACTTTTCAAGTACTTGGAGGCACTGTGCACGCATCCAGTGATTCTCCATAGAAAAAAGGCTTTTCCACTGCCCTGAATACACTGCCCACTGCCCTGAATACACTGTCCACTGCCCTGAATACACTGCCCACTGCCCTGAATACACTGCCCACTGCCCTGAATACACTGTCCACTGCCCTGAATACACTGTAGGTAGTTGTCTCTATTGCACACTTTTATCATTATCAATTTTACAGGTCACATTGTTGTTGGTATTATAGCGACGGGAAAACAGCATGTCACATTGTTGTTGGTATTATAGCGACGGGAAAACAGCATGTCACATTGTTGTTGGTATTATAGCGACGGGAAAACAGCATGTCACATTGTTGTTGGTATTATAGCGACGGGAAAACAGCATGTCACATTGTTGTTGGTATTATAGCGACGGGAAAACAGCATGTCACATTGTTGTTGGTATTATAGCGACGGGAAAACAACAGGTCACATTATTGTTGGTATTATAGCGACGGTAAAAACAACAGGTCACATTATTGTTGGTATATAGCGACGGGAAAAACAACAGGTCACATTGTTGTTGGTATATAGCGACGGGAAAACAACAGGTCACATAATTGTTGGTATATAGCGACGGGAAAACAACATGTCACATTGTTGTTGGTATATAGCGACGGGAAAACAGCATGTCACATTGTTGTTGGTATTATAGCGACGGGAAAACAACAGGTCACATTATTGTTGGTATTATAGCGACGGTAAAAACAACAGGTCACATTATTGTTGGTATATAGCGACGGGAAAAACAACAGGTCACATTGTTGTTGGTATATAGCGACGGGAAAACAACAGGTCACATAATTGTTGGTATATAGCGACGGGAAAACAACATGTCACATTGTTGTTGGTATATAGCGACGGGAAAACAGCATGTCACATTGTTGTTGGTATATAGCGACGGGAAAACAACAGGTCACATTGTTGTTGGTATTATAGCGACGGGAAAACAGCATGTCACATTGTTGTTGGTATATAGCGACGGGAAAACAGCATGTCACATTGTTGTTGGTATATAGCGATGGGAAAACAACAGGTCACATTGTTGTTGGTATTATAGCGACGGTAAAAACAACAGGTCACATTATTGTTGGTATATAGCGACGGGAGAAACAACAGGTCACATTGTTGTTGGTATTATAGCGACGGTAAAAACAACAGGTCACATTATTGTTGGTATATAGCGACGGGAAAAACAACAGGTCACATTGTTGTTGGTATATAGCGACGGGAAAACAGCATGTCACATTGTTGTTGGTATATAGCGACGGGAAAACAACATGTCACATTGTTGTTGGTATATAGCGACGGGAAAACAACATGTCACATTGTTGTTGGTATATAGCGACGGGAAAACAACATGTCACATTGTTGTTGGTATATAGCGACGGGAAAACAACAGGTCACATAATTGTTGGTATATAGCGACGGGAAAACAACATGTCACATTGTTGTTGGTATTATAGCGACGGGAAAACAACAGGTCACATTATTGTTGGTATATAGCGACGGGAAAACAACATAGCGACGGGAAAACAGCATGTCACATTATTGTTGGTATATAGCGACGGGAAAACAACAGGTCACATTATTGTTGGTATATAGCGACGGAAAAACAACAGGTCACATTGTTGTTGGTATATAGCGATGGGAAAACAACAGGTCACATTAGTGTTGGTATATAGCGACGGGAAAACAACAGGTCACATTGTTGTTGGTATATAGCGACGGGAAAACAACAGGTCACATTAGTGTTGGTATTGTAGCGACGGGAAAACAACAGGTCACATTAGTGTTGGTATATAGCGACGGGAAAACAACATGTCACATTGTTGTTGGTATATAGCGACGGGAAAACAACAGGTCACATTAGTGTTGGTATTGTAGCGACGGGAAAACAACAGGTCACATTAGTGTTGGTATATAGCGACGGGAAAACAACATGTCACATTGTTGTTGGTATATAGCGACGGGAAAACAACAGGTCACATAATTGTTGGTATATAGCGACGGGAAAACAACATGTCACATTGTTGTTGGTATTATAGCGACGGGAAAACAACAGGTCACATTATTGTTGGTATATAGCGACGGGAAAACAACATAGCGACGGGAAAACAGCATGTCACATTATTGTTGGTATATAGCGACGGGAAAACAACAGGTCACATTGTTGTTGGTATATAGCGACGGGAAAACAACAGGTCACATTAGTGTTGGTATATAGCGACGGGAAAACAACAGGTCACATTGTTGTTGGTATATAGCGACGGGAAAACAACAGGTCACACAATTGTTGGTATATAGCGACGGGAAAACAGCATGTCACATTGTTGTTGGTATTATAGCGACGGGAAAACAACAGGTCACATTATTGTTGGTATATAGCGACGGGAAAACAACATAGCGACGGGAAAACAGCATGTCACATTATTGTTGGTATATAGCGACGGGAAAACAACAGGTCACATTAGTGTTGGTATATAGCGACGGGAAAACAACAGGTCACATTGTTGTTGGTATATAGCGACGGGAAAACAACAGGTCACATTAGTGTTGGTATATAGCGACGGGAAAACAACAGGTCACATTGTTGTTGGTATATAGCGACGGGAAAACAACAGGTCACATTAGTGTTGGTATTGTAGCGACGGGAAAACAACAGGTCACATTAGTGTTGGTATATAGCGACGGGAAAACAACAGGTCACATTGTTGTTGGTATTGTAGCGACGGGAAAACAACAGGTCACATAAGTGTTGGTATATAGCGACGGGAAAACAACAGGTCACATTAGTGTTGGTATATAGCGACGGGAAAACAACAGGTCACATTAGTGTTGGTATATAGCGACGGGAAAACAACAGGTCACATTAGTGTTGGTATATAGCGACGGGAAAACAACAGGTCACATTAGTGTTGGTATATAGCAACGGGAAAACAATCTAAATATAACAATTGATTCGTATTTTTCCCGTTTGTATGCGATTTTAAACGCTGGTAGTAAATAGCAAATTTATCATAAATGTTAAATTTGCAGTGAAGCACTCTCTAAATTTGACATTTACTACCGCATACACGCTGAACAGATGCAAATCAATATTTTTATATTCAGGATAATTCTAAATACAGAAGTAGATTTAATGTTTTTTTAATTTTTAATATTTATTTTGTTTCATATATAAATCTAAATACGTATCATGACATATATAAATCAAAATACGTATCATAAAAAGGACAATAAAACCAGAGATGTTTTATTATAGTTTGACAAATAGAATAAATGTGTTCGATTATAATGGTATATTTCCTTTATTCCTTAGCAAAGAACGTACGGAGTTCATATTCTGTTTTTACGACTTGGAGTCTTCGCAAATCAGGCGATCTAAGGTCGCGTCAAAGACAGACTAACATTGATTAGCTGAATGCCACTGCGGAATTAAAGTGCTAATAGCTTTGTTTATTGGAGGCGCGTTCATGTCATATTTATGTCAGTGGGGAATTAATTCCCCTTCCCTTCCGTTTTAAAGTTTAAAGGAACGCGTCATCTTAAAAGATCATCTTGAGATCATCCTATATATTAGAACACTGATCATCCTATATATTAGAACACTGATCATCCTATATATTAGAACACTGATCATCCTATATATTAGAACACTGATCATCCTATATATTAGAACACTGATCATCCTATATATTAGAACACTGATCATCCTATATATTAGAACACTGATCATCCTATATATTAGAACACTGATCATCCTATATATTAGAACACTGATCATCCTATATATTAGAACACTGATCATCCTATATATTAGAACACTGATCATCCTATATATTAGAACACTGATCATCCTATATATTAGAACACTGATCATCCTATATATTAGAACACTGATCATCCTATATATTAGAACACTGATCATCCTATATATTAGAACACTGATCATCATATATATTAGAACACTGATCATCCTATATATTAGAACACTGATCATCATATATATCAGAACACTGATCATCATATATATTAGAACACTGATCATCATATATATCAGAACACTGATCATCATATATATCAGAACACTGCATTGCCTTTGACGGACAATGGACATCAACGTAACTGTTCGGTGCAATATAGCAGTCACGCTGCAGTTGTTATGACAAATCATAGAATTAAATTGCAAAGCAAGCAAAACAATTGTTCTGCTATACTGGTCAACAATCCTAAGTACCCACCTAAGAATATGTCAATAATATTCTCACTATGTTATCACTTGAAAGCTATATTTAATAATGTATATAAAGCACACAATGCAACATATATCTTTTTTTTTACAGTATAAGGTGTCGATTTGTGGTTTCATTTGTACCGCTCATACCTGCCTATTTGCACGATTTGAGAGTGGCTAATTCGTGTATTGCTTTGTTGAATTTGAAATAAAAAACTGACTGCAACGTAGTATTTAAAGATCTGGGTACTGTATACACTTGTGTCAATACACTACTGTATACCATTGTATCAATACACTACTGTATACAATTGTATCAATACACTACTGTATACAATTGTATCAATACACAAGTATCGCTCGGTTCGATTACTTCGTCTAATGCAATAAAATACATTCATGCACAATAACTGAAACACTGGCTAGTACCGACCTAAGTATAGTCCTTTTATAAATCCGCTTCATTTCTCATTACGTATCAGACGAATATTGAATTAATACAGAGTATCACGAACTAGTAACTATAATTTTGAAATTTCAATAATCCATTAAGCAATGACATAGTTTTCTTCTATAAAAATAAATGTTGTTGATAGCGGTTATTCAGAGTGCAGCGTCACCGTGTTGACTGGGTAAATGAGGAAGAAAGGTTTTCTTGAGCATAGGCAATGTGACGGATTTTTTTTTATTGTAGATTTGCGTTTGTTTGACATGTATTAGTCTAGTCCGACTAGTATATTGAGTTAACGTATAGTACGTTCGACTTTAAATAATCCGGAGATCATAGGTTCGTGCCTCACTGACGCCATTGGGTTACTTTGGTGTGTTCTTGCTTTCATTTGTTTTTTTCAAACGTTATGCTAAGAACGTTAAGGTTCTAGATCGGCAACTGTTAGTGATATGAATCATTTATGTCTTGGTTTCAGTTAATGTGTTTTTACGTTAAGTTTTTTGAGGTATCAGTATATAACATGATAACCCACGACATACTTACAGTTGGTCTTCCAAAGTCAACTTAAGCATGTACAACGTACTCAAAACTACTTAATGTGTAAACCTCCTGTTGTAAGCATCATTTTCAAAAAAAATACAATTTTATTTTCTGGGATACTGGTAGGCACATGTTCCATAAATGTGTGGTATACTGGTAGGCACATGTTCCATAAATGTGTTCTGCATTCTAGCAAATGTATGGCCTTCTCTGCTTAGAACATAAAGTGTTCAGGCTCAGTAAGTGTATATATGGTTATAGAGTGAGGATCTCAATGGTTTTAAAAGTTATGACCAAGGGGCTATTTTGACAGGAGTGGGGATGGATCCAGAGGCCAATTCTTGTTGGATGGTTGTACGCGTTTGTTCATGTCCAGTAAATGTATACTAGTATATAACCTATGGTTATACGGTGGGGGTGGGGATCTCAACGGTTTCCAAGTTATGACCCAGGAGCTATTTCCCAAGATGTGGGGACGGACTCGATGCAGTGGGTCGATGCTGGTTGTATGATTGCATCAGTCTGTTCAAGCCCAATATATGGTTATAGGGTGGGGATCAGCGGTTTCCATACGCTCCCTAGTCAGCGAACTTATTTACCACTTCATTCCAAGTACGATATAGATATATAGTAATTTATAACCGATGAAAAGGAGAGTACGGTTTCCAAGTAATGACCCAGGGGTTATGTCCTCATGGTGGTGATTGATCCCGAGACCAATGCTGGATGGATGATTGTATTCATCTGTTCATGTAAGTGTATATATGGTTGTATAGTGGGAATCTCCAGTTTCCAACATATGACCCAGGGGTTATATCTCCAGGGGTAGGGATATACCCCAGGCCAGGGCCGATGCTGGTTGGATGTTTGTATCCCTCGGTTCATGCGCAGTAAGAGTTTATATGATTATAGTACGGGGATTTCAAAGGTGTCCATGTTATTTCCCCAGGGGATGGGGTGGGACCACGGGGACGATGCTGGTTGGATGGTTATATCAGTATGTACATGCAGAGTAAGTATATATATGGTTAAAGGGCAGGTCTCACCTAGTTGGATGGTTATATCAGTATGTACATGCAGAGTAAGTATATATATATGGTTAAAGGGTGGGTCTCACCTAGTTGGATGGTTGTATCAGTATGTACATGCAGAGTAAGTATATATACATGGTTAAAGAGTGGGTCTCACCTAGTTGGACGGTTATATCAGTATGTACATGCAGAGTAAGTATATATATATATGGTTAAAGGGTGGGTCTCACCTAGCTGGATGGTTATATCAGTATGTACATGCAGAGTAAGTATATATATGGTTAAAGGGCAGGTCTCACCTAGTTGGATGGTTATATCAGTATGTACATGCAGAGTAAGTATATATATATGGTTAAAGGGTGGGTCTCACCTAGTTGGATGGTTGTATCAGTATGTACATGCAGAGTAAGTATATATATGGTTAAAGGGTGGGTCTCACCTAGTTGGACGGTTGTATCAGTATGTACATGCAGAGTAAGTATATATATGGTTAAAGGGTGGGTCTCACCTAGTTGGACGGTTATATCAGTATGTACATGCAGAGTAAGTATATATATATGGTTTAAGGGTGGGTCTCACCTAGTTGGATGGTTATATCAGTATGTACATGCAGAGTAAGTATATATATATGGTTAAAGGGTGGGTCTCACCTAGCTGGATGGTTATATCAGTATGTACATGCAGAGTAAGTATATATATATGGTTAAAGGGTGGGTCTCACCTAGTTGGATGGTTGTATCAGTATGTACATGCAGAGTAAGTATATATATATGGTTAAAGAGTGGGTCTCACCTAGTTGGACGGTTATATCAGTATGTACATGCAGAGTAAGTATATATATATGGTTAAAGGGTGGGTCTCACCTAGTTGGATGGTTATATCAGTATGTACATGCAGAGTAAGTATATATATATGGTTAAAGGGCGGGTATCACCTAGTTGGACGGTTATATCAGTATGTACATGCAGAGTAAGTATATATATATGGTTAAATGGTGGGGCTCACCTAGTTGGATGGTTATATCAGTATGTACATGCAGAGTAAGTATATATATATGGTTAAAGGGCGGGTCTCACCTAGTTGGATGGTTATATCAGTATGTACATGCAGAGTAAGTATATATATATGGTTAAAGGGTGGGTCCCACCTAGTTGGATGGTTATATCAGTATGTACATGCAGAGTAAGTATATATATGGTTAAAGGGTGGGTCCCACCTAGTTGGATGGTTATATCAGTATGTACATGCAGAGTAAGTATATATATATGGTTAAAGGGTGGGTCTCACCTAGTTGGATGGTTATATCAGTATGTACATGTAGAGTAAGTATATATATATATGGTTAAAGGGCGGGTATCACCTAGTTGGACGGTTATATCAGTATGTACATGCAGAGTAAGTATATATATATGGTTAAAGGGTGGGTCTCACCTAGTTGGATGGTTATATCAGTATGTAAATGCAGAGTAAGTATATATATATGGTTAAAGGGTGGGTCTCACCTAGTTGGATGGTTATATCAGTATGTACATGCAGAGTAAGTATATATATATGGTTAAAGGGTGGGTCTCACCTAGTTGGACGGTTGTATCAGTATGTACATGCAGAGTAAGTATATATATATGGTTAAAGGGTGGGTCTCACCTAGTTGGATGGTTATATCAGTATGTACATGCAGAGTAAGTATATATATATATGGTTAAAGGGCGGGTCTCACCTAGTTGGACGGTTATATCAGTATGTACATGCAGAGTAAGTATATTTATATGGTTAAAGGGTGGGTCTCACCTAGTTGGATGGTTATATCAGTATGTACATGCAGAGTTAGTATATATATATGGTTAAAGGGCGGGTATCACCTAGTTGGACGGTTATATCAGTATGTACATGCAGAGTAAGTATACATATATGGTTAAAGGGTGGGTCTCACCTAGTTGGATGGTTATATCAGTATGTACATGCAGAGTAAGTATATATATGGTTAAAGGGCGGGTATCACCTAGTTGGACGGTTATATCAGTATGTACATGCAGAGTAAGTATATATATATGGTTAAAGGGTGGGTCTCACCTAGTTGGATGGTTATATCAGTATGTACATGCAGAGTAAGTATATATATATGGTTAAAGGGCGGGTCTCACCTAGTTGGATGGTTGTATCAGTATGTACATGCAGAGTAAGTATATATATATATGGTTAAAGGGTGGGTCTCACATAGTTGGATGGTTATATCAGTATGTACATGCAGAGTAAGTATATATATATGGTTAAAGGGTGGGTCTCACCTAGTTGGATGGTTATATCAGTATGTACATGCAGAGTAAGTATATATGTATGGTTAAAGGGCGGGTCTCACCTAGTTGGATGGTTATATCAGTATGTACATGCAGAGTAAGTATATATATATGGTTAAAGGGTGGGTCTTACCTAGTTGGATGGTTATATCAGTATGTACATGCAGAGTAAGTATATATATATGGTTAAAGGGCGGGTCTCACCTAGTTGGACGGTTATATCAGTATGTACATGCAGAGTAAGTATATATATATGGTTAAAGGGCGGGTCTCACCTAGTTGGACGGTTATATCAGTATGTACATGCAGAGTAAGTATATATATATGGTTAAAGGGCGGGTCTCACCTAGTTCGATGGTTATATCAGTATGTACATGCAGAGTAAGTATATATATATGGTTAAAGGGCGGGTCTCACCTAGTTGGATGGTTATATCAGTATGTACATGCAGAGTAAGTATATATATATGGTTAAAGGGTGGGTCTCACCTAGTCGGATGGTTATATCAGTATGTACATGCAGAGTAAGTATATATATATGGTTAAAGGGTGGGTCTCACCTAGTTGGACGGTTATATCAGTATGTTCATGCAGAGTAAGTATATATATATGGTTAAAGGGCGGGTCTCACCTAGTTGGATGGTTATATCAGTATGTATATGCAGAGTAAGTATATATATATGGTTAAAGGGTGGGTCTCACCTAGTTGGATGGTTATATCAGTATGTACATGCAGAGTAAGTATATATATATGGTTAAAGGGTGGGTCTCACCTAGTTGGATGGTTATATCAGTATGTACATGCAGAGTAAGTATATATATATGGTTAAAGGGCGGGTATCACCTAGTTGGACGGTTATATCAGTATGTACATGCAGAGTAAGTTTATATATATGGTTAAAGGGTGGGTCTCACCTAGTTGGAGGGTTATATCAGTATGTACATGCAGAGTAAGTATATATATTTGGTTAAAGGGCGGGTCTCACCTAATTGGACGGTTATATCAGTATGTACATGCAGAGTAAGTGTATATATATGGTTAAAGGGTGGGTCTCACCTAGTTGGATGGTTATATCAGTATGTACATGCAGAGTAAGTATATATATATGGTTAAAGGGGTGGTCTCACCTAGTTGGATGGTTGTATCAGTATGTACATGCAGAGTAAGTATATATATATGGTTAAAGGGTGGGTCTCACCTAGTTGGACGGTTATATCAGTATGTACATGCAGAGTAAGTATATATATATGGTTAAAGGGCGGGTATCACCTAGTTGGACGGTTATATCAGTATGTACATGCAGAGTAAGTATATATATGGTTAAAGGGCGGGTCTCACCTAGTTGGATGGTTATATCAGTATGTACATGCAGAGTAAGTATATATATATGGTTAAATGGTGGGTCTCACCTAGTTGGATGGTTATATCAGTATGTACATGCAGAGTAAGTATATATATATGGTTAAAGGGCGGGTCTCACCTAGTTGGATGGTTATATCAGTATGTACATGCAGAGTAAGTATATATATGGTTAAAGGGTGGGTCCCACCTAGTTGGATGGTTATATCAGTATGTACATGCAGAGTAAGTATATATATATGGTTAAAGGGTGGGTCTCACCTAGTTGGATGGTTATATCAGTATGTACATGCAGAGTAAGTATATATATATGGTTAAAGGGCGGGTATCACCTAGTTGGACGGTTATATCAGTATGTACATGCAGAGTAAGTATATATATATGGTTAAAGGGTGGGTCTCACCTAGTTGGATGGTTATATCAATATGTACATGCAGAGTAAGTATATATATATGGTTAAAGGGTGGGTCTCACCTAGTTGGATGGTTATATCAGTATGTACATGCAGAGTAAGTATATATATATGGTTAAAGGGTGGGTCTCACCTAGTCTGACGGTTGTATCAGTATGTACATGCAGAGTAAGTATATATATATGGTTAAAGGGTGGGTCTCACCTAGTTGGATGGTTATATCAGTATGTACATGCAGAGTAAGTATATATATATGGTTAAAGGGCGGGTCTCACCTAGTTGGACGGTTATATCAGTATGTACATGCAGAGTAAGTATATATATATGGTTAAAGGGTGGGTCTCACCTAGTTGGATGGTTATATCAGTATGTACATGCAGAGTTAGTATATATATATGGTTAAAGGGCGGGTATCACCTAGTTGGACGGTTATATCAGTATGTACATGCAAAGTAAGTATACATATATGGTTAAAGGGTGGGTCTCACCTAGTTGGATGGTTATATCAGTATGTACATGCAGAGTAAGTATATATATGGTTAAAGGGCGGGTATCACCTAGTTGGACGGTTATATCAGTATGTACATGCAGAGTAAGTATATATATATGGTTAAAGGGTGGGTCTCACCTAGTTGGATGGTTATATCAGTATGTACATGCAGAGTAAGTATATATATATGGTTAAAGGGCGGGTCTCACCTAGTTGGATGGTTGTATCAGTATGTACATGCAGAGTAAGTATATATATATATGGTTAAAGGGTGGGTCTCACATAGTTGGATGGTTATATCAGTATGTACATGCAGAGTAAGTATATATATATGGTTAAAGGGTGGGTCTCTCTTAGTTGGATGGTTATATCAGTATGTACATGCAGAGTAAGTATATATATATGGTTAAAGGGCGGATCTCACCTAGTTGGACGGTTATATCAGTATGTACATGCAGAGTAAGTATATATATATGGTTAAAGGGTGGGTCTTACCTAGTTGGATGGTTATATCAGTATGTACATGCAGAGTAAGTATATATATATATGGTTAAAGGGCGGGTCTCACCTAGTTGGACGGTTATATCAGTATGTACATGCAGAGTAAGTATATATATATGGTTAAAGGGCGGGTCTCACCTAGTTGGACGGTTATATCAGTATGTACATGCAGAGTAAGTATATATATATGGTTAAAGGGCGGGTCTCACCTAGTTCGATGGTTATATCAGTATGTACATGCAGAGTAAGTATATACATATGGTTAAAGGGCGGGTCTCACCTAGTTGGATGGTTATATCAGTATGTACATGCAGAGTAAATATATATATATGGTTAAAGGGTGGGTCTCACCAAGTTGGATGGTTATATCAGTATGTACATGCAGAGTAAGTATATATATATGGTTAAAGGGTGGGTCTCACCTAGTTGGACGGTTATATCAGTATGTACATGCAGAGTAAGTATATATATATGGTTAAA
>JAWPHD010004973.1:0-173842 GCA_037043455.1 Cyrtodaria siliqua
CCGAAGACAATGTGTCAATTATTCGACGCCTTTGTTGGATCCATTTTGAATTATGGTTGTGAAGCCTGGGGGTTTTCTAAGTCGAAAGAAATTGAAAGAATTCACTTAAAATTTTGTAAATATATTTTAAATGTTAAGACAACTACTAGCAATGCGGGTATTTACGGGGAACTTGGGCGGTATCCATTGTATATATTGCGCTATGTTAGAATCGTTAATTATTGGTGCAAAACAGTTAACTCTGACAATATTATAATTTCTACTATTTACAATAATTCCGTCAATAACATAGAAAATTGGCGTAATAATTGGACTGGGAATGTTAAAAAGCTTCGAAACGAGTATGGTTTTGGCTATGTTTGGAATAATCCAAATAGTGTTCCTTTGAAAACATTTCATACTGTTTTTAAACAGCGTTTAGTCGATTGTTTTGTTCAAAAGTGGAACAGCGATGTTGTAAATAATAGAGTTTTGTCAATGTATGTACATTTTAAAGGTAATTTTGAATATGTACCATATCTCGATATTTTGCCATATAAGTTGCGAATTGTTTTATCAAAACTAAGATTATCGTCGCATTCACTGCGAATTGAAACTGGGCGCTACGCACAGAATAGATTAGAAAGAAACCAACGTTATTGTACCATTTGTAATTCTAATGACATCAAAGATGAATACCATTTTGTTTTGATTTGTCCTGTATATGATAATATAAGAAGAAAATTCATTATACTATTATAAACGTCCAAATGTTTTAAAATGCATAGAGCTAATGAAAACACGTAATAAGAAAGAGTTGTTTATCTTGGTTTATAAAAGAAGCATTTGATTCTCGTATTGATTTATTGTTAAATAAAAACTAGGTTTATCCTCGAATGAAAACTATTAGCAATTAATTATTTATGTTACTGCTTTTGTGATGAGAACAAAATTGTCATTTTAATTTAATATTTAATTTAATTTGCGTAAGATAAAGTTCAGTGTCATTTCCACATATTTATTCAATTATTTAATATTTCAAATTATTCAATAATACAATTTATATGAAAATTATGTTTTTGTTGTTTGTTTGTTTTGTTTATTCTGTCACGAATATGTTTGCATATTGTATATGATGATAAACTTGTAATGTTTAAATCAATAAAAAATATCTGTCTGTCTGTCTGTCCTAATTCGTTGAGTTAGTTCTATAATTTATTTTAATCGTGGCATATAATCGCTATATTTCGTACTACAGCTATTGGTGTAGATCCTAACTTTAAGTACGGTGATCCCATCTACTTCGTAGCGTAAAGTAACAAAATTGCAGATAGTTTCTAAGTGCTTTATTTTAAGTAGTTGGAATTTATTTTGCACATTTATATGGATATGACTTTCACAATACCCATACAGTTTTGGTAACTGTTGTTCACAAATTGTATACTTTGATGATTTTATACATAATTTCTACAAATTATGATGACGAAATGGAATAACTAGATACAAATAACACAATTTACGAAACTGAAAAGATAAGAATTATTATCGGGTATTACTTTAATAATTCCAAGTATAATTGTGTGTGTGAAAACGTTTGTTCATAAATGTCATTGATCGAACCTTTCGTACTATGCAACCTGTTTTCGCAATGTACATATTTCCCAGGAGTGCATTATATAACGTACGTTTGCTGTTGCTTTATAGAAAGTTCACATCTTTCTTTCCATGAACCGCACCGTGTGGTGAAGTTTTGTGCACATTTAGTAGATCGAAATTAATATGTTCATAAAAACGTATGCTGTTATTAGGATCTTCGGATTACCTGGCTTAGTTCTTGTTTATTGATCTATTGATTTCTCTGGTGGACAACTTCAAGAGCCCGGATTTGATAGGATGTACTTTCTGGCATTATGAATTGATTTTTCGTGAGGTCTGTATTTCTTGCAAGTGGTATCCTGATAACTCAGATTAAAGGGACACTCGGCAATCTTGGTTTTTAAAAACTTACGACTTGCCTTAATTGTTCAGATAAGTTGCGGTCATATACCACTATTGCATTTCTCCATTATAGCCTTTTGGCTTACAACCCCTATTCTTATATCAAAATGGATGATAAAACCTAACTTTTTTTAAAGAACTATCTTAGAGACACTCAAAAATGACCAGCACATTGGGAGTATTGTAATGCTTCCAGCCTCTAATACTGCACTGAAGGTGGGCACCCCCAGAATGGCAGTAAAGAACTTTTACTTTTTGCAAATATACTCTCAGTACAATTGTACCCATAATAATGCAAATTATAGTCAAAATATCCTAAATGAACATGTTTTATGTTGGAAATAAAAAAAAAAGATATTTTATGGGGATTTGTTATGATTTGGGTAATTTAATACAATCTAACTATATGCCCTAATAGACCCTATACTTTTTTCAACCAATCAGAAGGCCCAAATCAATAGTGGTATCTGACCTACATTGCATGTGTTCAGTCATTAAATATTATACCTCATTTGCATATTTCCGTCTTTGCGCAATGTGACGTCATCCGGTCACTATTCTGTGATAGTTTCGAAATTGTGAAAAAAACGACGTCAAATTTAAAGAGAACATAAAACGTCTTGTTTTAATTTATTGGTCAGATTCGATATAATATAACAAATAATGTATGGTGCTTCGAACCATAGCAAGATTATGGTATAGGCAGGCAGAACTAGAATAACATTCTAGGTCTGAATGTCCAGTCCATAAACTTGCATATGTACCTCATATATTATGTGTTATATGTTTAGAAATGTCTTTGCATATAACTAGCTGCTGATTATATATACTCGGTTGCAAAAGAAAGTGTGCACTCAGGTTTCTGTTAAATTTATTGTACCAAATATGTACGAAATATGGCATATAGGGTACCATTTGTTTGCCATTCTATTGCCAATGTCAAGATGGAATTTGTTTGTCGATAGCTTAATTCATTGAAACATGGTCAACAGGTGAAGAGGGTAGGGGTCAAAATCATAAATCGCAAAACAGTCCAAATGAATACGTTGCTTCATTTTTTCAAATTTAATTGTGATTAAAAGCGCATTTTTGTCAGATTGGAACCTATCACGCAGCTTAGTGGTATTGTTTCTATGGCAATTAAATGCCCTAGCGACAGAAGCGACGCTGTCGCCTCTCGTAATCATGACTAAAGCTTGAATCCTCTGGTTTTCGTAAGCCGTGGCATATTGAAAATAAAGAAGGAAATAAATGCGTTGTGTTTTTTCGTTTATCCAAACGTAAGAGAATTCAAACAAACAAGTTTGTACCTACACGGACCATTTCCACGAGTTTCACGTGCAAATCATTGAAAACAACACAAACGCTTTTCCCGTGCAAAACAACTGTGTATTGACCGATTTATTGCCATTGGCAGATTAAAAAACACATTTCCTAACACTACTTGGTCATTGAAAAAGCACGGGAAGCTTCAATATTTACAGCCAGCACGCTTCATGGCTGATCAACTCAGGTATATAAATTGAGGCACGCTCTTAGTTTTTTAATTGTATTGCACTGCTATATTGAGGGTAAGAATAGCTTAACAACACTTTGTAATTTACTTTAATGAAGAAATATATGTTCATAATTTATCTTTTGAATACAAAACTTATCTGTTATTTCTTAATTGAATCAGAGCACAACACAATAAATATACAACATGCTTTAATGTGTTATTATGTGTACTGGTCACAAATGCTTTATTGGGTGGGCCTCATAATCTGAAGAAAAATTGAATATCACACTTTTCTCATGAAATTGTTTGGCTAACAGTGATTAACAACCCCCCTCCCCCCTCCCCCCCTCCTCCCCCCCCCCCCCCCCCTCTCCCACCCAAATGTATAGGTAAGGGTTTGAACAATGTACTATAAATATAAAAGAAAATAATATTTGAATTTTAAAAGTGCACACTTTCTTTTGCAACCGAGTATATGACACCAGTACTATATTTAAACCTATAGTCGACTAAGAAGAAGAAATGAAAACTCAAAATGTTATTTAATTATATGCATGCAGGTTTAAAGTCAACCTGATATTGGATTTAAAAAAATCGAGACGCTAGTTTTTATGATAGATAAAAACTTCAAGATTGCCACGTGTCCCTTTAATGCATTTCTTATTTAGTAATGTAAAGTAAGCACAATTAAGTAAGCAGTTGTCTCAAATAGTCACTCATGCGAAGGTTCAAAACTGACCGCTTAAAGCCTGTGGCCACTTACTATATATAATTTCAATTAAATTTAAGATAATAATATATGTAATTTGAATTAAATTTAAGATAATAACAGAGCTATTAAAGAAGAAAAGGCACTTTATTTCAAAATCAGTAAGCCATAGGCCCATGTGATCATACAATATTATACATATACATTTTAAGAGACGTAGCAAGATCCGTACATACATGTATTAACAAATATCAAATGCCTCTTTTTTAGAGAAAAAACAACAACAGAAAACAAAAATAGAACCAAAACACATTAAATTAAATATACGTCTGCTTACGGCAGGTGTCTGTCCATTATACGTGACCGCTAAAACAGGTTTCATTGCATATATATGTTTTAAATACAAACACATGTTAATACCTATGAGTGTCAGTAGCAAACAAAGGTTAACACGAGCTATACTAATTGATTGGTAATACTATGATCAATTATTACAGATAATATAATTTCTTATTCTAAACCCGTCATATACATATGTAAATATTTTTCTTATAGTTGTTCCATTTTCACATGTTATTAACTGAAAGAACTTCGGCCTAAACCAGAAATAGCGATTTATATATTTTTTCCTTAAATCAGTATATAGTGTACATTCTAAAATAAAATGAAATTCTTCTTCCAATGTGTTACAAACGGAACATGTCCTTTCATAAAATGGTGTTTTATGTGGCTTATGCCAACGCCCTGACTCTATATGTAACCTATGTGATGACAGTCTCAGTTGTGACAAGACAACATGGAATTTTCTTATTTTAACAATACTCAAGTAAGCTTTATACGTAAACTCAAGGAAGAGCGAATATGTGTTAGCCTTAGTCGATTCATGTATACGTGTATTCCAATTTTGTATAAATGTATCGGTTAATCTTTGTTTAAACACTATTATGAAGGCATGTCCTACACCTCGAAAAATCCAAACGTCATTAAAGGGGTTGATGCACTATTTTCAAACAAGGTTTATTTGAAAGGGTTCCGAAAAAAAATTTGAAAAAGGCTGAAAGAATGATCAAAATGCCATGAAAAATAATGGAGATATGACCTACTGAAAATTTGCAAAGAAACATAAATGGAGGCGGCCATCTTTTTGCCATATATGGCATATTGAGAAAATGTCTTTTAAAGCAAAGAAAATAACTGCAAATGAAATATAAGCATACAAAGTATACATCTTACATTTGTATATTTATTTTTAATCCATTTGCAGTGTTTTCAACACAAAAGCTGCGCATGCGATACTTTTTTTTACTATCAACCTGCAATTTACTATTACCATGAACTGCATGACCTCTACGTGTGACCTTGACCTTTGAGCTGGAGCTCCGCAACACATAGTGATCATTTGTGCCAAGTTATTTCAAAATCCCTCTATGCATGACAGAGTTACAGCCTGGCCAAGATCTGACGGCATGAACTGCATGACATCTACGTCTGACCTTGACCTTTGATCAGGATGCCTGAATCTTGTGCGCCTCCTCTTATGGTCCTCTTATGGTGATCATTTCTGCCAAGTTATTTCAAAATCATTGTATGCATGACAAAGTTACAGCCCGGAAAAGATCGGACTGCTTGAACTGCATGACCTCCACGTGTGACCTTGACCTTTGAGCTGGATGTCCGGGTATTGTGTGCGACACATCGTCCTCTTGTGGTGATCATTTCTGCCAAGTAAATTCAAAACTCCTTTATGCATGACAAAGTTACAACCCGGAAAAGATCGGACTGCATGAACTGCATGACCTCTAAACGTCAAAACGGGCCTAAGAAACGACGGTTTAAGATTGGCTTCGAACACAGTATCAGTATCAGTAACTGCATGACCTTTAAGTGTGACCTTGACCTTTAAGCTGAGGCCTGAGTGTTGCGCGTGACACATCGTCCTCTTATGGTGATCATTTGTGCCAAGTTATTTCAAAATCTCTCTATGCATGACAAAGTTATAGCCCGGACAAGATCGGACGGACGTACGGACGGACGCACGTCCGCACATACACATAACCGCCATTGTGACAACTATGTCGAGCTGTCCGCAAGCGGGCTCAACAAAAATGTAACTTTTAAATGAGATATTATTTAATGATTTTCTTTACAAAGAAAGTCCGCATGTCAATCAATCAATGCAACGGATTTTAAGTTTTCTAGTGATTTTATGTGGAACAGATTAACTTGCATCTTTTGGTAAGTTAAAAAAGTTTATTTCTAAATAAATGGAGAAGGGGCGTGGGGTTTGGTGGGGGGTGATGGGGGGGGGGGGGGGGGGGGGGGGGGGGGGCTTTTTAGGGGAGGGCGTTTATTAGGGAGTTAACGGTATATTAAAATAATAATAATAAAAATATATGAATATTAAAAATGTAGTATATATTTTTTCTGAATATTAAAAAACTTAAAGAATAATGCAATTAATTCCATTTGTTATATGTTTATCATGTTTATCATTTACTTTCCAAGTAAATAGTCAGTTCGTACATAATTAATATAAACATGTACTTCTTAAATTATAAAATTATTTTTCCAAGCAAAATAAGTCAACATTTATCTTGGTCAGGTCAGGGCCAATTTTCAACCCAGATCAGGTTAATAAGATAATAATATCAACATAGTTTTTATTGTAATGTTTGACAATTGATTATTAATTAAGCTTTGATGTTTGCTGCATCATTGCATTCAGCCTTTCCCTTTAATCAAGTATCGACTTTTATTATTGCTAATAATACGATAGATACATTTTGCACAGAACAGCCGATTAATTAGATGGACATTGATATTGTTTATGGAGAAATAAATATTAAACAACAAAGTAGTAAATATAAAATAATTAGTTATTTGGTTTTTGACAGGGAGCATGGGCTCACATTCCCTGCCTGGCAATTTTATTCCCCCTAGCCGTCAACCTGTCCAGAATCCAAATAACGAATTTGCCATACTTGACTTATTATTAAAACAAGAGGCCTAAGAGGGCCTGTGGACGCTCTACTTGCTAAAGCTAAAGTCTGTGTATAAGGGGCCATAACTCTGTCAAAAATCATTCAACCGGAAAACGGCGGTGACATGCTCTACAAGGCTTGGTAATGATCATCCCTGCCACATATCCCTGAAAAGTTTCGTTAAAATCCGGTCTTGAGAACTGTTCCGGACAAACTGTGTGTATTTAAACCTATAAAGGGACATAACTCCACCAAAAAGCATTCAACCGGCGACGATATGCACAACTAGACCTGTTACTGATAATTCCTAAAAGGTTTCGTTGAAATACGGCCAGAGGTTCAGGAGAACTAGTCCAGACACAGTTTGTGTTTCGCTGAAGTCCGGCCAAATGAAGGTCATATCGTCTTCCGATGCAAAATACAGCATCTTTGAACTAATTCAAGGGCCATAACTCCAATGTTACTAATCCGATTTGGTTGGTTTTTAAACTTGTCCAAGATGTCATTGATAGTAAACATCTGGTAAAGTTTGGTAATGATCGGATGAAAAACGAAGGACCTATCGTCTTAACGAGGCAAAATACAGCATTTTTAACTAATTTAAGGACCATAATTCTGATGTTACTACTCCGACCTTGCTGGTTTTCGAACTCGTCCGAGCTTTCATTGATATCAACAATCGGTTAAAAGTTTGGTGAAGATCGGGTGGGGAATGAAGGCCCTATCGTGTTAACGAGGCCAAATTATAGCATATTTCCGAAAATCGAGGGCCATAAAAAGCTCTACTTGAATAATTTAATCTACTATTCCAGTTGTGTATTAAGTTGTCATTCAATATTTGTTTAAATATGCATAAAACAGTTTTACGTAACCAACACCGTGTGTTAACCATATATCATTAAAGCCCATTTGATATAACGTTTCTCTTACTGAGGAATCCCAACTCCTTATATTAGGTTTCACATTTTTATCAATAACATCAAATCATATTTTTCTTAACATATTTGTTTTCATTTCTATTTGCTATTTGTAATCACTACTTTATGATATTATAATGTCGCATAATAACCAGAGATATTCTACCTATTGTTTGGGGCACTTGTTTCAGCCAAAGAAATTTCTGCAGTAACTTGAGCAATTTAAATAATATGTACATCAGTTATATATCATTAGAACGGGAATTTTTAGTGGCAAATAAAACTACTTTACTTTTGAAAATCGGTTGAGGAATAAATATCTTGTAGCCAAAATTATTTTTTGATGGGGCTTTTCCTATGTAAATTCCTTGTCGGTGGGACACCAGAAAATTAAGAAATTTCAATTAACTTCAGTAATCCTTCATATTTTGCTATAAAAGGTTCAGGGTGTCTTAATTTACTAATATCCAACAATTCAAAACCATTTTTGGATAAAAAATTCTAAAAAAAAAATCAATTTTTTTTCATGCACCAGTATTTTGCATTGAAAATGACCCATCAAAAACAGCTTTCGCACGAGCAATTTTTATTTCTCAACCGATTTTGAAAGTAAGGTATTTTTATTTACCATTAAAAATGTCTGTGTCACTGATATACAACTTATTTAGGTAGTAGATTAATTTTATCTAAAAAGTTCAAAAACCCTTTGGCTGAAACAAGCGCCCCAAACAATAATTCTCCATATACAAAATCATTTTGTGTTGTCCTTTTTACCCCCAAAAGTCATTTACAAAATTGTAAATGAACCATTTCAATAGCATTCGCCCGACTGAAACCCCACACGTTTTACCCATAATTCAGAATAGGAGTAATTAATATATCAAATAAAGTCTAGTCTCAGTAGGTAAATCCGTAAATTTATGAAGACATTTGTTCATTTTAAATATGAGGGCTGGCGGGGCGCAGTCGGTTTTAACAACTGGGAGAGTGAATATGCTTTTGATGAATGAGCTAATGCCAGTCATTATATTTAGCTCGACTATCCGAAGAGCAGCTTAAACAGTAGACCACATTTTGTTATTGCTACCATTATGGAAGACGGATGCGGCCATTTCTACATTTCGACTTTGCGACTTTTCGCCTGTTAATACAAGGGAAAACTCGAAGGCGAAAACTCGCAAACCCCGAAACTTCGAAGGCGAAAAGTAGCAAACCCGAAAAGTCGCAAACTCGAAGGAGAAAAGATCGCAAAAGTCGCCAAATTTTAATTTTTGGGGCGTTAATTTCGGACTCCGCAAAGTCGCAATCCGAAATTATAAAATCTCGACTTTTGCGACTTTTCTCCTTCGACTTTTCGGGTTTGCTACTTTTCGGGGTTGCGACTTTTCACCTTCGGCGTTTCGGGTTTGCAACTTTACGCCTACGACGTTTGAGGTTTAGCGAGTTTTCGCCTTCGAGTTTTCCCCTCTTATATCAACAGGAAAAGGACAAAGGTAGTCTCGTATGTCGCATGGGGGGCGTCAGCTGAACGTCCCGTGTATCGGCGTCTATCCATTTTAGCAGTTAAACAACATTTAATATATTTGTTATTAAGATTAGGGCAGGTTCCTGGATTTCGACATATCACTTCCCTATCTCTTCAGGCGGTCTTAACAACACAATGTTTTGCCGTTCAACAACATTATGTTCTTTCAATTCGTTTCTTTAAAATGCATAATTGAATAATTTCACCTTCAAAATTACAGATAAATTAGGGTTCACTCCTCACCAACAACAAAACTTGGAGTAAATACTTACATCGAGATCAAATGAGGGACAGTTATTAAGCATTACATCTACACCAGTATGTCTGCCATTGCCGCAACTAACCCCATTGACATTCATGTTCGATGTGTTTTTAGATAACCCATTCAATATGCACTATTTATGTGTGCACAAGAAAGAATAGGACTGATGGTTACTAACACTCCCTAATCCCTACCCACTATTGACACTTTTTATGCAATTAGTTTTGTCAAATTTATTTTTGCATTATATGTTTAAAATTTTAAGATTGAGCAATTCACAACCCTTCTTCGACCGATTTAAATATTATATTACGGATTGTTTTGATAGAAATGATATAGTATTCTCTATGCAACGTATTCTTTTCTTGCATAAACAGAATGTATAAAAAAAAAAGTAAGCCTGAAAAAAAAGAGGATACATCCAACAGAAAGTGTAAGTCTTTCTCAAAATAATTGCTAAACCAATATTGTTTTAATTTTCTGATATATACACGATATTTACATATATTGCACAAAAGACACAAACAGTCCAAAGTATTTTAGATAAGGGAATGTGAGTGTTTTATAACATTAGTTTATTTTTAGGTGAATGCGTTATTTCACTATTATTATGATTAAGACATTTGTATTATGTACGACACATAAGGACACCTCATTAATAATTAACATTGCAAACACAAAATCCAATTAGATTTCTATTTTGACGACTGTCAACACTAGTTTGAATTACCGCCAACCAACTACATCACAATGAAGAATTCTGGATTTTAAATTGAAGATTAGTATACTTGTAAGCATTTCCACGAACCAGTTGTGTGACAATACTCAAAAATAACAAGAGGTCAATGACCTTGAAGCTCTACTGATCAGCATTCCTGTGAAGTTTCATGAAAATATGTCAAGTAGTTTCAGAGGAGGTCGAGTTTTTACCAGTTTTTACTATATAACTCTATGTAAGCAAAGATGGCCACTGGCAGCCATGTTTAATGTTGAATCAAAATATTTTTCAACCAGGACCAACATCACGTCATGCTGATCATTTTAGAAAAAGTCCCATATCAATATCACTTATAGTTTTCAAGAAGTAGGTGCTACAACTTGTGTTTTTTAAATCTATTTTTAGCCGTGGCGGCCATTTTGAATTTCCGGCCGTCCTAAAATTTTGCTAGGATCAATAAGACATCAAGAGCAATATTCCTGTGAAGTTTAATGAAAATCCGTTTAGTAGTTTCAGAGGAGTAGTCGCTACAATGTTTTAGTATATAACTCTATGTAAACAAAGATGGCCGCTGGCAGCCATGTTTAAGTGGAGGTTGAATTTATTTAACCGTGTTTTGAAGGGAACAACGAATGTAGAACCCTGGCAGAACCTTAATCACTCGCTATCAGCACCAGCCTCGTTCTGGTAATGCGCGTCGGCTTTTGTTTAGTCATTCTTGGTGCGGCTGTCTGAGATTCTACACTGTTTAGCATCTCTTGGTCAAGCTATTATACACGCTCGTAAGATCGCTTAGACCTACGTTTACTATTAACAACTATCGACGAATACAACATTATCATGTCTGGACGAAGGGGAAGGAGCGGTACGCGTTCTGGAAGTGCGAGAAATCGTAGTGAAAACGACGAGGCATCAGCCAGAAGTCGTTCCCCAGGCTCCCGGTCGAGAAAAACGGCGGTCCCTCTAGACCAGAGTTTACCGGGCAACTGGACTACCGCCAAGTTGAGAACGGAGATAAAAACCAAAGGTATTATCTTACCTAGCAATACGCCTCATAAAACGCACCTCGGAATCGTCGCAGATAACGGATTTGCAGCACGAGTTGATGCAAATGCAGGCGAACATGGCCGAGATCAATCGACGCCTGAGTAGCTCGGACGGAGCATATACATCCAACGCAGCACAAACGCGTTCACCCATGGCAGAAACCCACGGGAATGTTCCTCGGTTAACCGGACCCCCTTTATCATCGAGTGCGACCACATCACGCCGCCCGGTGGATGAACTACCAGAAGTAAACATCATACCACAAAAAGTGAAAAATGATATTTTGTCACACAGATACATTAACTTTTCCCAACTGCTCATGCCTGGAATGGAGACCACAAGTGAAACACAGGTGGTGGACCAACATGGTCAGATTGTCATTCGGTCAACTGATTCAAGGTTACACCGAGCTTTGAACATCAATGAATTTAGGTGTGCTTTTTCGAAATTCAAAAATGTACTATGTGAAGTTGAACCCCATAGACGAAAGGAACTCGACACATACGGGGATTTAATTGATGGTATGTTTCGACAATACGGAGGCAGCCATTTCTACGAATACCATAATTCCTTCTCGAGAAAGGCTGAACAGTATGAGCTCCAGGGAATGCCCGTTGATTGGTCCTCGTGTGACTCGAGGTTGTACATGGCAACATTTTCAGGCTTGCGAACCACAACTTGTGATGCCTGTCAAGGCTCAGATCATACCACGTCGTTCTGCCCTCTCCATGCTAACACCATCAGGGCAGCTGCCACCCATAGCAACAAGGAAAGGCATGCTACACGCCACATCATGAACCCAGCTGCCTCCACAAGCCAGAATAGCCTAGCTAAGGACAGGCAGGGGAGAAACAGGTTGTACCACAATGGAAAGGAAATTTGTAACAATTACAACAGTTCGGGCTGCAGCCTAATACATAAAAACTCAAATATAGTGCACATATGCGAATTATGTAAATTGTCAAACCATTCTGCGACAGAATGTCTTAAGAGAACGAATGTCTCAACACGACCAGCTTTTGCAACCAACAAACAATGACAACCCGGTAATCCAGATCTCCTAGCCACTACACCCATAAATATTGAAATACTTGACTTTGAATTAAAAAATCATCCAAATAGAGAATTTGTGAATCATCTTATCAACGGTCTCCGTATTGGGTTTGATACTGGACTCCAAACACTTCCAAAAGAGAGTTTTCAGTGTAAAAATTTAACATCTGCGATAAAACAACCGGTCATTGTTACAGAACTTTTAGAAAAAGAACTCACAAAAGGATATTTATACGGGCCATTTCAAGCTCCACCTTTCGATATATACAGGATAAGTCCTATCGGTTTAGCAGAGCACAAATATTCAAAAAAGCAAAGGCTCATCGTTGATTTAAGTGCACCCCACAAGAATAACGACCATGTCAGTATGAATAGTTTGATAGACAAAAGTGATTATTCCGTTTCTTATGTTCGTTTAGACGACGCTATATCCGACATAAAAGCATGCGGTCATGGGGCCAATTTATGCAAAACTGACATTGTGGATGCTTTTAAACTTGTTCCTATCAGGCCAGACTTATGGAAATATCATGGTATTTCGTGGCAAGGGAAATTCTATTTTTTCAAAAGACTCTGTTTCGGTTCACGTAGTAGTCCAAAAATTTTCTCCTTACTATCAGAAGCTATCGACTGGATCGGTACAACAAACTACAGAATTCCTTCACCTACTGCATGTATTTACTAGATGATTTCCTAGCAGTGACACCCCGTCTATGCGACGGACATAGAACTATGGCCTTACTGACACACATATTTGGGCGTTTGAACATACCTATTCACCCTGAAAAAACGCTTGGGCCAGACACCAATATGGTATTCTAAGGTATAACACTTAACTCGGAAGAAATGATTGCTTCTTTGCCAGCAGATAAAATAGTCAGAATCACGTGTATTCTGAGTGACATATGTGTTAAAAAATCAATCACCAAACGCGAATTGTTAAGTGTTTTAGGACATCTTAACTTTGCTTCAAGGGTCATAATACCTGGTAGAAGTTTTGTTTCATATCTGTTAAGCTTAGCCTGGTCTGTGAAAGAACTACACCACCATGTTAAACTCAGTAACGACTGCCTTTCAGACATAGCTATGTGGAGACAGTTTCTCAACAGCTGGAATGGGATTTCATTTTTCTACGATGACAATATTACTGAATCAGCAAATATGCAGCTCTATACTGATGCCAGTGGCAGTTACGGATTTGGGGGTTATTACCAGGGCAAATGGTTCTCGGCCAAAAGATCTTCCCAAGCTTGAAGATTCCGATATGTCAATAGCATTCATGGAGTTGGTTCCTATAGTAGCCAGTGTAGTTTTATGGCGAGATACTTGGTTCAAGAAACGAATTCTTTTTCATTGTGACAACGCAGCCACAGTTGCTATTATAAACAAGGGGCGTAGCAAATCTCCTTCCATTATGAAATTGATGAGGAGATTAACCTTGTGTGCCGCGATGGGCAACTTCATCATACATGCTAAGCACATTCCGGGAAAGAACAATATACTTAGTGACTGTCTTTCTCGATTTCAGATAAAACGCTTCAAGAGACTGGCCCCACAGGCGGACCTTCTTCCTACCAGAGTACCTCCACTGTCCGAGCTCTATCACACCTAGATCAGACAGTAGCCAATCTCTGGGACGCAGCACTGGCTAAAGGCACCATAGCTCTGTACACCTCCGCGTACAAGTTATTTAAACTGTTCATGGAGCAGCATTCTTTATGGCCAGACCATAATTCCAGCCCTCCAGTAATTACAGAACAGACACTTATCTATTTTGTTGCATTTTGTTCTAAACGGGGACTGCGTTATGACACTATAAAGCAGTATTTATCTGGTATACGATATTTTTATTTAAAAAATAATTCAGACACTCTGTTAACTACACCAGCTCAGTTACGTCAATTACAACTAATTCTCCGAGGAGTGAAAAGATCTCAATGTAATGTTACAAAACAACGTCTACCTATAACTTACAACATTCTGAACAGCATCATTACTGTCTTGAGAGCAGGATTCTTGGGACAATATAACGGCCTCATGCTGGCAGCCGCTTGTAGCATGGCATTCTTTGGATTTTTACGCTGTGGTGAATTCACAGTTACTGACCTTAAATCTAGTACATCCAGTTCTCTCGCTCTTAGTGATGTAAAATTCAATAAAGAGAAATCGGAGTATATTTTGATGCTGAACAACTCAAAAGCTGATGTATTCAGAACTGGTGTACAGGTGTCTATACACGCCAACAAAACCGAGGAATGCCCTGTGCGACTCATGAATGATTATGTACAACTACGTTTGAACGCAGGGGCACAACTTTCTGACCCTCTCTTCATAAATAATAAAGGACTGATGCTATATCGCGAGTTCTTCATCACCAGCATAAAGTCAATTCTCAATAAACTGGGTTTGAACCCAGATGCATATTCCGGACATAGTTTCAGAATTGGGGCAGCCACAACTGCTGCCAAGGTACGAATTCCTGATCATCTTGTTAAGACCTTAGGACGATGGTCTTCCGATTGCTATTTACGGTATATAAGAACTGATGCCGACTCAATAGCACGAGCGCAGCGACAAATGTGTGACATCCATGCAGCTTTGCCACCGTTCAGTTCAGCTAATTCGTAACTACATAGGGAAAGTTAGAGTGTTCATCGTGCTCCTTCCCTAGTTATCATTCCGATCCATCTATTTTTCTATTATAGGGTTCATCTAGTCAATTTCAAGAAGAAGTACGAGTGTTCGCAGTACCTCTTCTTATGGGCAATGTCAGGTTCGTTAGTATAAGAGCGGCCATATTTTCATTAAGTAATAGCGAGTGTCCTTAGCTATTTCCTTTGGTGCGGTACCAATTGATGGCAACCACAGTTATATCTCAGAACCTTTGATCTACTTCTCTAACATCCATCGGGACATCCTCAGGTGCCATGACAGCATCCAACAGAAGCAGCCTTCCCAAGGTCAGCTTCGTACACACAACAAACAGAACACTGCTTGTGTTATAAAAATGATACTGCACATTTCTTAACATAAAATTAACGAACTGGAACGCATATTGATCAAACTTTTCATGTTAATGCTTATCTCTATGATCAGTGTCAGCATATAATCCACAACTTTTCGAAAGACATAGAATACATACATATTTGTGCATAGTTAACTTGAACTATATCAGGTTTTGTGTTTAAACTACATACTTTCGATGATGTGATTTTATGGTGTAATTTTGAGTAAAGTTAAGCTACCATATTTTAGATATTATTGTCAACATTGCTATTGATTTATTATGAGTTCCTAATTATAGTATTTGTTTCATTTATGATAATATGTGTTGAATGATAATATGTGTTGAGATTTCCTATTCCTATATTCATACTTTGTTCTCCGGTTCTTTCAGTATAGACAGGAACCGGGGGTTAGTTGTAGGTTATTGTGAATAAGCATATACAGTTTCCTTTCATTATATATTACTTTTAATGTTGAGAAAAGGTGGTGGTTGGTGGAACATCTTTCTTTGGGGGCTCTTCACTCAGTCTATCCTACACTATACACTTCGTTCGTTTTGGCCGCTATATAACCAGGGTTATATACGCGCCCCCAAACAAATCGTAGATCAGAACCAAGGCAATATCCTAGTGTGCAAACAGCATTTTATAAGATCTTTTTGCAATTCCAAGCACACTTGCCCAATTGGTTTTTATCTTCGCTTTGTGATTCGATCTATGCTGAACCTACGTATGACACCAGTACCCGTTCTACCATGACAGCTTACACACCATTGTGTTGTTCCTCAGTTCACTGCAACTGGCTAATACACTCAGTTCACTGCAACTGATTTTCTATCCTCAGTTCACTGTAACTGACTTAGTTCACTGTAACTACACGCCATCGTGGTGTTCCTCAGTTCACTGCAACTGATTCCTATCCTCAGTTCACTGTAACTGATTCCTATCCTCAGTTCACTGTAACTGACTCAGTTCACTGTAACTGACGCAGTTCACTGTAACTGCACTGGTCACTCCTATCCTCAGTTCACTGCAACTGACGCAGTTCACTGTAACTGCATTGGTCACTCCTATCCTCAGTTCACTGAAACTGTATTGGTCACTCCTAACCTCAGTTCACTGCAACTGACGCAGTTCACTGTAACTGCATTGGTCACTCCTATCCTCAGTTCACTGCAACTGACTCAGTTCACTGTAACTGCATTGGTCATGGTAGCCACAGCATAGATTGTACGACACAAAAAATGAGCTCTTGGTATTTCTCCCCCTTACGCCAAATAATTAAATCGTATATATATTATATAACTCGGTATGAATATATATTTTAATATTTATGTTTGCTGATCAATCATGCGCTGTAATAAACAGTCAAACATACTACAGTACCTTTCTTTTATCCCTATTAGGGTTGATCCCTTTAAAAGTAAAATCAAAACAATTTTCAGCAAGGACCAATATCATGTCATGCTGATCATTTTAGAAAAAGTCCCATATCAATATCACTTATAGTTTTCAAGAAGTAGGCGCTACAAACTTGTTTTTTAAAAATCTATTTTTAGCTTTGGCGGCCATCTTGGATTTCACATCAATGTGAGTTTTTGCTAGGATCAACTAGAAATTATGGGCAACAATCCTGTAAAGTTTCATGAAAGTCCATCCAGTAGTTTCAGAGGAGTAGTCGCCGAAAAAAAACAGTTTACGAACGGCCGACGGACACCGAACCACTACATAAGTTCTGCTGATCTTTGATCAGTAGAGCTAAAAACAAGGAAGACAACGTTTAAGGGTAATACATTTACTACTGTGCTAACTACTGACCATGGAAGCTGTTGGTTAGAATTAGTAGTTGTTACAATAGCACCTTCTTAACATAGGATGTGATATACTTCGCATTTTATTATAGCCATAACCTGGTTTCTCCTGCATGTGTGCTCTTGCAGATCGCCTCCACTCCATTTAATGACTTTAAAATGGTTTACGTAAAGTTGTTGTTGTCTCGAGTAGAGCGTATTGGTCGTACATAGCTCAGTCACATGCTAATCCATTGTTCAGTTGAAACAAATTCACCCACGGAAAAGCAAGCAATTTTATAGCGCCGATAGAGGGAGTACGGCAAGTTTATATGTGCGTTAATGCATGTAAAAGTATATATTTTACAATCTATCTCTCTAAAGGGCAAAATTGTTTAAGGCCCTTTAGTGTAGATATGAAAATTGCAGCTGTTGCCACGTGTCTCACGGAATGAACTTGGAAATGAGGGTTTGGGCGGAACGTTGGTTATAAAATGCATTGTTCTCCAGTCATGGAGGGGATTGATTGAAAGTTGCTTTGTTTGGAGCAGAAGTTGGAAAGGGTGAAATTCACAGGCAATACGTGCATAAGCCTCCCGGAGTGGAGCTAAGCCTTTAGGGTGTGTAGGTCCTACAGGTGATTCAACGGAAATCAACGCATAACGTAACGAGCGGTGGAGACGGTCCCCGTACATGGACAACATGGTCCGGTTCTCATAGGAGCAACAACCCCGGGACAAGTGGCCCGTCATCAGACCTCTCTGGAGGAACGTTACCCCACAACCTCGGTGGAGGTTAATCATCGCGTCATCATATTCATTGAGTCATCAACCCTTATAGAAGGTTTTTGATCATCAACATTGTTGTAACTGCAACAACACTTTAGTGTCATATACAGTCGACACATTCAGTATTTGTGATAATACTACGAACGTCTTAAACGTTCATGAGAACAGTCTTTTTCATATTTCATCTGTGTATTCGCTTGTTTTTCTTGATAATTGTATATATATTTAACATATTTTAAAAGTTGCATTATACTTATGTAAATGCAGTCACCGACACTGATTCTTTCCTGAGTTAGTTCCAACCACTAGGGTCATTTTGCGACAGTTGTCGATTTAAGTTCTACTGGACAACTATAATCGGTAGGTCAAATGTCAAGATCACTGTGAAATTAACTTTTCCCTAAAACTTGTTTTTGTCCAAAATGTCAAGTTGTTCATGAAACTTTCAACAATGACTCATGTTGTGCTGTTCAGAGTCCTACTGATTGTTTCGATCAGTCACGACATTTAAAATGATTTCGGTAAAATATCTCGAGTTTTACATGGCATATACTACCAATTTTGCCACATATAAGCATCATAAGATTCTTGTATGATTCTAACATGATATCCATTATATATGGAGTAGTATCTGTTTCTTATATAATATGTGAGAATCATATAACAAGAAAAGTTTGTAAAACATATATGCCCCACTTGAACAACCATGACACAAACATTACTGCCAAGTTGTGAGTGCCAGCTGTTTTTGAGTTATGGAAGCCAAGCAATTTTTAGTGAGTGTTCATATATACATAGTGTCAGTGTGTGTGTGTGTGTATATGTATAGTTCTACGGTTTATAGTCCCTCCATCAACAAACTCAATCACAGTGTATCATTGGCAGTTATCCTTATATATATGTAGGTATTTTACATTTAGCTTTCACATGGGTTGCTTAATTTGCATATTCTTCATCAAAATAATGTATCCCATATGTCAAAATTATTCAATAGTTTGAGTTTAAAGAGTAAAAATAAATCATAAATGTATTTTTTTTTAATTAGAATCAAATTTAATCTTAATATTCATTCAATAAAGGGAGGTAATTTAAAAAATAATTTTAAATTAATATGGTCTTTAGGTTTAAATATAGAAACATCACAACATACTTGTATATTAAAAACAATAGGCCCAAGAGGGCCTGTATCGTTCTACTGGAGACACCCGGGGCAGGGCCCAAATTTGACCCCAGATTCACCATTTGAACAAACTTGGTAGAGAATCCAAAAGCTGATATTAATCAAAATTAAACCTTTATCTCTTGTAGTTTCAGAGAAGATTTGTGAAGTTCTTCCCTATAACTGTATGTAAAACTGATCCAACAAAGGGAAAAAAATAAAATAAAAAAAAATAAAAAATAAAAAAAAAAAAAAAGAAGAAAAAATAGAAAGAAAAAAAGGAACAATTTAAAAAAAAAAAAAAGATTTCAAATTAAATAAAAAAAAAAAAGATTTAAAAAATTGAACCCATAGCCAAAATAGTTTTAAAGGGACACATGGCAATCTTGAGTTTTATTCAAACATTAAATTTCTTTCTTTCTTTCTAAGGTTTTTAGTCCCTCTACCATATGAGCCCCCGGGAAGAATCCCCCGTTGAAATTAAACATTAAAATTTCTCCTCAATTTACTTATCCTGCGTCATTTAGACTTTAAAATTGCTTGCATATAATTCAATAAAAAAATGAGATTTCAACTTTCTTCACTATTTTACCAAATTTTTAAATATATTACTGGTGCAATATTATAAAAAGTTAGTAATATGCACAAATAATTTGCTTTGAACTATTCTAACAATTAATATTAATGATTGAACAAAAGCAAGAGAAAAACTAACAGGACGCAGTGAGATTTTAAAAAAATCAAGATTGCCGTGTGTCCCTTTAAAAAATAACAAGCAATTTTTAGTGATTTTTTTTACAAGTTTTGTTACTATGGCAACCATATTTCTTATGCGAATCTACCCAAAAGGGGAGATGTATAACTACACCATGAGACAAACATTCTTGCCAAGTTTGGCATTTGTAGTGCCAGCTGTTCTTGAGTATCACGAAGACAAGCGATTTTTAGTGATTTTATATAAGTTTTGTTACCATGCCAACCACATTTCTTATGCGAATCTACCCAAAAGGGGAGGTGCACAACTACACCATGACACAAACATTTCTGCCGAGTTTTGGGTTTGTAGTGCCAGCTGTTCTCGAATTATCGCGAAGACAAGCGATTTTTAGTGATTTTTAGAACTTTTGTTCCATACCAACCACATTTCTTAGGCGAATCTACCCAAAAGGGGAGGTGCACAACTAGACCATGACACAAACATTCCTGCCAAGTTTCGAGTTTGTAGTATCAGCCGTTCTTGAGTTATCACAAAGACAAGATGGACCAACCGACCAACCAACCGACATTTTTTTTATATGTTTTGTTACCCTGGCAACCACATTTCTTAGGCGAATCTACCCAAAAGGGGAGGTGCACAACTACCCCATGACACAAACATTCCTGGCAAGTTTCGAGCTTGTAGTGCCAGCTGTTCTTGAGTTCTCGCAAAGACAAGAAGATTATGGACCGACCAACAGCCTGTGCAAAGCCATATGCCCCCCCTTCGGGTCGGGGGGCATAATTATCATGAGAATCATATAAATATTTGGAAATGGAGTACAGATATAATTTTTTCTTTTTTTTCCGTTATTTTCCATTATCATCAGTTTGTTTCTATTTTTTTTCTTTTTTTTTAAATATCAACCACTAGCAAACAAACTAAACATTGACATACTGGAAAAATATAATGACAAGTGTGGCCCCTCCTTTTGTAGCTTTAAATCAGAATTGTATGTTACATCTATAAATGTAAGGAAAAAGAAAACCTCATGTATACAGTTTCTAAATATAATACTGGTCATTCCTCTTTTATAAATAGCCTATTTTGTACATTTGCTTCTATAAACTTGATGCATATTACATGTATTTTTTGTAAAGTTTGTAGAGGGATGGCCCACCCTGACCCTCACAAACCTATGATGGGGTGAAGAAACAGATTGGTGATCGAAATGAAAAAAATATTTATATTTGCAACTGTTTTTTTGTTGTTGTTTTTTCATGAAAATTATATGAATATGTGTTTTAAAAACAAACCGGTTATGAATTTATTCTCATATGAAAACAATAAAAATGTCTGTCTGTCCGATATTCACATTTAATCCTGCAAACTAGCCGTGGCCATAATTTGAAAAAGTATTTAACTATGTTCATGAAACCATACACACATATTCATCTTACCCCCAAGGAAAGTCGTTACACATGTCCAATAACTCCCGACTTTCACTTCGGCTGAGCTATGCCCCTTTACATAAAACTTTAACCTGCAACCTAACCTCGCTCATAATGTGGCAAAATATTGACCAATGGTCATGGAACTTTACACAGGGTTTCCTTATCAATTATTCAATTATATTGACATGTCAAATAACTCTGAATTTCATTTTGGCAGAGTTATACCCTCTTTCATTAAACTTTAACTTGCAACTTAACCTAACTTGGCAAAATATAAACCTATGGTCAAGAAACTTTACTTTTATTCCTTATTAATTATGCAATGCTGAGTTATGCCACTTTTCATAAAACTAACAATTTAATTGTTTCTTCTCCATAACTCATGAAGGATTAAACCCCCAGTCTTCAAACTGTATAGATTGATTGTTAACACAACCTAGGTTATGGTCTGTAGTTAAAAAACAATCTAAAAACCTAGAAGGGTGTTCAAGGAAACAACATACAGGGGCAATACAACACAACAGAGGTTGGGAAATACAGCACACAGGAAATACAACTCAACAGAGATGGGGAAACAAAACTCCACAGACAGAGGAATATGAAATACAATCGACAGAGATCCAACTCTACAAACAGGGGCAATACTCTAGTCAGGGGATAAACAGAATAAAAACGTGTTAATATAAGGTACACAACTTTATTTTACTACTCTGGGATAGTTCAAGAAGAAACAAAAGTATAAGCATATATTCCCATCCACTCAACATACACATATTAATGTCATACTGGGTGTGCTTCATAGGCACAGCTATACAATGTCTGTTGACAGTTAAATATTCAAGGCTTGTTCTGCATTTTCTTCAAACAAGAATCGTGATATTACAAAATACCATATGATTAAGGTATAAATATGATCTGTAAATTCAAGGTCAATGCCTATTACATCATAGATGACATTTCAAAGCCAATCCCAGATGAACCAAGTCAGTCCAGACTCTTTTGTACCTATACCTTTAGGACGTCCTATGGGTTAAATGGCGGAGACACTATAAACTTTAGAACCACAAGCATGCACACGCACATGCACAAGCACAGGTACATGCACATGCACACACACGCACACACACATGTCAAATCCATATCACATGGTATCAATGGTGACATTAAACCTATTTCTACCTCAGTATGACCAATATAGAAATAACAAGTAACTATATTCCATCATTGTTACCATGACAACAGTAAAACATCACATACATTTCACATATATTCTATCACAGCTCTGGCACTACGTATTACAATCTACGGAATAATTGTCTAATGTTGAAAGTATTTTTTTTTACTTTTCTGTAGACAAAATTACTTTTCTGTAGACAAACGGTCTTTATTACATCTCTGTGGAGACCAAAAGATGCAATTTGTCCAGGTTACCACTAGTGTACTTCATTAATGTAACATTAATGTTTAATTCAGGAAGTGAGAATACTAAACTAGCAGGAAAACAAGAAAAACATTTAGACACATGTAAAATATTGATGAAATTAATAAGACTCAAAATAGATGGTTCTTTAAATTAATATCAATGTTTTCTTTAAAGATATATGAACTTGTAAGCATTACATCAACAATGGCAAAATATATTTTAAAATCGTAAATTCGGACAAAACAAAATAAATAATAATATAAACACATTATATGGCTAATGACCTTACTTCTTTCAGACTAAAAAGTCTGTTAAAAAATATTATTTAAAAAAAAAAATGTTCCGAAGCAAGGAATTGAACATGGGCCGAATCAATGGAAGTCTGACTTGTACATTAAAATAAAAGACAGACCATACTATATGTACAATCAGAACATTTCTCCATAATCTACTTATATACCATCATACATATTTAAAATTGTAAGCATTAAACCTATTTCTACCTCAGTATGACCAATATAGAAATAACAAGTAACTATATTCCATCATTGTTACCATGACAACAGTAAAACATCACATACATTTCACATATATTCTATCACAGCTCTGGCACTACGTATTACAATCTACGGAATAATTGTCTAATGTTGAAAGTATTTTTTTTTACTTTTCTGTAGACAAAATTACTTTTCTGTAGACAAACGGTCTTTATTACATCTCTGTGGAGACCAAAAGATGCAATTTGTCCAGGTTACCACTAGTGTACTTCATTAATGTAACATTAATGTTTAATTCAGGAAGTGAGAATACTAAACTAGCAGGAAAACAAGAAAAACATTTAGACACATGTAAAATATTGATGAAATTAATAAGACTCAAAATAGATGGTTCTTTAAATTAATATCAATGTTTTCTTTAAAGATATATGAACTTGTAAGCATTACATCAACAATGGCAAAATATATTTTAAAATCGTAAATTCGGACAAAACAAAATAAATAATAATATAAACACATTATATGGCTAATGACCTTACTTCTTTCAGACTAAAAAGTCTGTTAAAAAATATTATTTAAAAAAATTTGTCCAGGTTACCACTAGTGTACTTCATTAATGTAACATTAATGTTTAATTCAGGAAGTGAGAATACTAAACTAGCAGGAAAACAAGAAAAACATTTAGACACATGTAAAATATTGATGAAATTAATAAGACTCAAAATAGATGGTTCTTTAAATTAATATCAATGTTTTCTTTAAAGATATATGAACTTGTAAGCATTACATCAACAATGGCAAAATATATTTTAAAATCGTAAATTCGGACAAAACAAAATAAATAATAATATAAACACATTATATGGCTAATGACCTTACTTCTTTCAGACTAAAAAGTCTGTTAAAAAATATTATTTAAAAAAAAAAATGTTCCGAAGCAAGGAATTGAACATGGGCCGAATCAATGGAAGTCTGACTTGTACATTAAAATAAAAGACAGACCATACTATATGTACAATCAGAACATTTCTCCATAATCTACTTATATACCATCATACATATTTAAAATCATCCTGATTCCTAACACTACAATATTAAATAAGCTACATAAAACCCCATTAAGTATCCCACTATTTACTGTATACATTATAATTTAATGGCAGTACAATTATGTATGATATATCAATGTCTGCATAGAACAATGTCTAATATTCCCTTTACCTATATATGTTTCTTATTTTAAACAGTAGCATTATACCCTTCACTTTAACCAGTCTATATGTAAATACTAAAATAATTAACCAGTCTAGACATATACGTACATATAAATACATGTATACTTGTCAAGTATATCATCTGAACAGGATATATAGTTCAACGGTTTGTTAACCATTCTATATTCCAAGAAAAAAATTATCACCTATATGTTATTGGCACTATATTATTTAAGTCTATTACCATACTTCATTGATATAATAGAGGATCTTACATTCATGCTGTGTATTATTGAATTTAATTAACGAGTTGGATAAAATGATAGGATATGAGGCTCTGCCAAGTATCCTATCTTTTTATCTAATGAGTTTATTGATGTCAATAATACACAGTCACGAATATAAGAGTATTCATAACTTAACACAGCTACGGCGTAATAGTTTCACTTTAATATTGTCAAGTTACCTTGAATATGGCGGCAATTTGTAAAAGAAATCATGACATCGTTATATTGTTTACATGATGTCAGCTAAGATGTCTGAACATATCGTAGATATACCATACAAGCAATTAGGACTAATATTTCAAACACAGTGATTCGGTCCTCATTTGCATCTATAATACACTAGTGTATTACAATAAATAACCCATGGCTGTATTACACTCCCAGAAGCCATGTTATGTGATAAAGAATATTCTACTTGATTAAACAAATCTAAATAGACAAATAAAACTGCTTTGCAATCAATTAATATTGAAGTCATGATTCTATAACACAGGGATTCCCCAGCACTAACTGCTTGCTAATTTCAAGAAGCGCAATCAAAAATAATAAATATTTTCATACACATGTAAATGACGATAATGGTTTATATACAAATGTAAATTAAATTTTAACTATAAGTTTTACAAATGTTTACATTAACTAGAAGGCTTTTCCACGGAACACTTGTGTCGCCTGCCGTGTGCTTATTTTAAGTTATGGCTAGTCACGAGCTTGGTTAGGTTGCAGGTTAATGTTTTATGAAAAAGGGCATAACTCTGTCAAAATGAAAGTCATTGGACATGTGTACCGACATTTCTTGAGGTAAGATGAAGACGCATGTGAAGTTTGATGATCATAGGTCAAATATTTTTCAAGTTATGACCAAGGTTAGGTTGCAGGTTAGAGTGACGGACGACGACAGATAACGGACAAAGTGATCCCTAAGTGACTGCCATGCTACACAGGCCACACAAAAAGCTTTAAGTATAAATTAAACCATATTATACGTAAGTATAAATGAGCAGCTTCCTCAGTAACAAATGCGTATTTAAACCTCCAAAAAACCTCATTCTCTCTTCTTTAGTTTGAGAGAAAGGCAAAAATAAAATAAATTCAATTTTTTCCTGAGTGTTGTTCATTTCTAAACATAGAAGGAATCATTTAGCCTGTTCTAAATGTCCTAGCCTTTCCTCAAACCCAGACAAATGTTTGAGTGACAACAAACATGGAGTAGTTAAATCTGAAATCACCTAAAAACTTTTATAAGTCACCACAGATTAATGGCATTCATTTGTTAACTGTTTGAACCTAATGTTCAGTATCCTTTATTCTTTGGGCGTATCATTTTCTCCAGCTGTGATTGACCAAGTGCTGAGGCAAATTTCTTGACGATATTCTCGTATCCTCCTTTGACAGCCAGGTCGTATGGCGACTCTCCCTTGTCATTCTTTAAGTTCTGATCTGCTCCAACACTGTGTGAAGAGATATGGAAAGATTTATATTGGATCCTATATTACAAGTGCATTACTTTTGTAAAAACACAACATAAACAAGAGGTCAATGACCTTGAAGCTCTACTGATTGATTTTGATTTCAGAAAGTAGTCGCTACAGACTTGTTTTTGAAAATCTATTTTTAACCGTGGCGGCCATCTTGAATTTCCGGCCGACCTGAAATTTTGCTAAGATCAATAAGACATTAAGAGCAACATTCCTGTGAAGTTTCATGAAAATCCGTCAGGTAGTTTCAAAGAAGTAGTCGCTACAAGTTTTCATTATATAACTCTATGTAAACAAAGCAGCCATGTTTAAGGTCATTTCAAAACGATTTTCGACAAGGACCAACATCATGTCATACTGATCATTTTAGAAAAAGTCCCATATCAATATCTCTTATTGTTTTGAAGAAGTAGTCGCTACAAACTTATTTATTTTAAATCTATTTTTAGCTGTGGCGGCCATCTTGAATTTCTGGCCGACCTGAAATTTTTCTAGGATCAACTAGACATCAAGAGCAACATTCCTGTGAAGTTTCATGAACATCCGTCAAGTAGTTTCAGAGGAGTAGTCGCTACAAGATTTTACTATATAACTCTATGTAACCAAAGATGGCCACTGGCAGCCATGTTTAACGTCGAATCAAAATAATTTTCCACAAGGATCTACATCATGTCATGCTGATCATTTTAGAAAAAGTTCCATATCAATATCACTTATAGTTTTCAAGAAGTAGTCGCTACAAACTTATTTTTTAAAAATCTATTTTTAGCTGTGACGGCCATCTTGAATTTCCGGCCGACCTGAAATTTTGATAGGATCAATTAGACATCAAGAGCAACATTCCTGTAAAGTTTCATGACAATCCGCCAAGTAGTTTCAGAGGAGTAGTCGCTACAAGTTTTTACTATATAACTCTATGTAAACAAAGATGGCCGCTGGCAGCCATGTTTAACGTTGAATCAAAACGATTTTTGACTAGGATCAACATCATGTAATGCTGATCATTTTAGAAAAAGTCCCATATCAATATCACTTATAGTTTTCAAGAAGTAGTCGCTACAAACTTATTTTTTAAAAATCTATTTTTAGCTGTGACGGCCATCTTGAATTTCCGGCCGACCTGAAATTATTCTAGGATCAATTAGACATCAAGAGCAACATTCCTGTAAAGTTTCATGACAATCCGCCAAGTAGTTTCAGAGAAGTAGTCGCTACAAGTTTTTACTATATAACTCTATGTAAACAAAGATGGCCGCTGGCAGCCATGTTTAACGTTGAATCAAAACGATTTTTGACTAGGATCAACATCATGTCATGCTGATCATTTTAGAAAAAGTCCCATATCAATATCACTTATAGTTTTCAAGAAGAAGTCGCTACAAACTTGTATTTTAAAACTCTATTTTTAGCTTTGGCGGCCATCTTGGATTTCACATCAACATGAATTTTTGCTAGGATCAACTAGACTTTATGGGCAACATTTCTGTAAAGTTTCATGAATATCCATCCAGTAGGTTCAGCTGTGAAGTCGCTACAAATAAAAGTTTACGGACAGACGGACAGACGGACGACGGACGCCGCACCACGGCATAAGCTCTGCTGATCTCTGATCAGTAGAGCTAAAAACCACAGACCATGAAGCATAATCCATACAACATTGACCACGACACATAAACCATGGCATACTGATCATGAAATGTTGACAATGACATACTGACAATGACACACTGACCATGAAACAACTGACCATAACAAACTGAACAGCCAATTGACGACATTTAACCAAGCATTGGAGGTTGTTGTTAAGCTTGTGCATCAACAACAATGAAGACGAGTTTGGTACTAAGCTGAATCATATACTGAGATAAACTGTCTGAACACCTAAATTTTTATATGAAGAAATGTTTCTATTAAAATTTATATTGCAATTCAAATACAGTCATGTGCACTTTTTAAATTTTTATAGAGAAAAAGTAACATCCTTGTATATAAAATATTATTATACCTCACGTTTACACTCCTGTATAAATTGCCCATACCCTTAGCGTGAAGCAATTTTTACTGTTCACCGGTAAACAATTTTTACTATCACATGATTGTGACGTCACGGGAAGTATACAAATTGGTTTTGGGTTTTTCCAATAACGACACGCTTTGTGCAATTGGAAATCGGTGGTCGTTTATTAAAATACAGTTGAAGTTATGTCAATCGTAAGACGCTTGGTTCGCAACAATTTCGGAAGCGGATTTGAACACCCTGGAATTGGCCATTTTTTGTTCGGTATAATAAAATAAATATTTCATCCCAGTGAGGGGACAGTGGATATTGTCAACCTTCGGAAAAATAATGTCAACATCGGCTTCGCCTTGGCTGACATTATTTCCTCAGGTTGACAATATCCACTGTCACCCTCACTGGGATGCAATATTTATATAATGTCATCATAATGATATGGACACTTAATAAATCACTACCTACCTTAACAAGGCATCCACCACTTTAGCACCAGATGGACCCAGGCTGACAGCTTCATGGAGAGCAGAGTTACCCTTACTAAAATAGAGAGTAAATAATAGTGTTGTGATACCCTTACTGAAACAGAGAGTACATAATAGTGTTGTGATACCCTTACTGAAACAGAGAGTACATAATAGTGCTGTGATTCCCTTACTGAAATACAGAGTAAACAATAGTTTTGCGATTATACCCTTACAAAAACAGACAGCAAATAATAGTGCTGAAATACCCTTACTATAATACAGACCAACAGAGGTGTGATAGATAACCTTACTGAAACAGCAAGAACAAATAATAGTGTTATATGCTTTAACTAAGTTACAGCAAAAATTGTGAAGTGACATCCTAACTTTAAGAGTGATGTGACATACAGAGATCAAATAATAGAGTTGTTACACCCTTACTCAGAATAGCTGTTATATACAGCAAACAATAGTGTTGTGATAAACCTATGGAAACAGAGATCAAGTAAAAGTGTAGTGACACCTTAACAGAAATTGAGAAAAATAGTTTTGTGATATCCTTACTGAAACAGAACAACGAGAAATGTGTCCATGGGACACGGATTCCCTCACTGAAAACAATCCGTGGAAAACATAAAATTTGACAAAAAAAACGGGCCGTAATTCTGGTAATACTAGGTCAATTTTGACTCTGAATCGATATGCACATTTTGCCATCATAGTAACATTTTGAATCAATCGGTTGAAAAATGTCGGGGGAGATAAAACAAAAACTTTTAGGGATGTCCGGACGGACGGACAGATATTGCTAACGCCTTGGTGAGGGCATAAAAAATAGTTGTGACAAATTTGGTAAATTTAAATATTATTTTAGTCAGCAACAAAATGCTGAATAAAGTAACGGAATACAACATGTTGCTATTTAAAATAAATAACTAGAACTGGAAGGGTGTTCCACAGAACACTTCTGTCGTGTGCTTATTTCACCAAGTACAATCTAACTAAAAAGCTGGAAGACACGTGGTGCAATCCTTCATGAATTATGGAGCAGACGACGGAACAAAGAGATCCCTAAATGTCTGCCATGCTATGCAGGCGACACAAAAGTGTTCTGCTTAGGCAATGGAATCTGCTGATTTTAAAACTAGGTCATCAAGGATTCAGGATGGACACAACTACATGCAGTTGGTGAAGTTCCCACTGATGATGATGTATGACGGACACTTACATTGCAGACGGCCCTTTCTTGTCCACCTCTGCCCCTGCCTCCACCAGGACAGCTATACATTCTGCCCTATTGTGCTTGGCTGCTATATGTAGCACTGGAACATTCGTCTTGTTTAAGCAGCATGGATTGGAACCCTGTAAGACAAAAGAACATTGTAACAGTAGACTCTCATTTTTACAAATTAGAGACCATCGTCAATATTTTTCCACTTTTTCTCATTTTTACATTTTGCCATCATTAATATCTCGAAATATTTCCACTTCATATCTCAAGTTTTACAGTCATGATTAACTATACCTTTTTGGTATGAATATGTATGTATTTTCAGTCCTATATCACAGGTCAGGGTCACAGGAACAATGAAAGTAGTTACTCACAATTAGGGTAATGTTGCATATCAAATTGATTCCATTGCCAAAGGAGCGCACCGAATTAAAGCAAATGCCTGAGGGTCATGTTGTGTCTACAGCTTTTGGATTCTCGAAATATGTACATTATATAAATAGGTACCTCATCGTCAGTAGGTTTAGAAACAGTGTACATATTTTGTAAAAGTTGGTTGTTGTTGGTGGGATAGCTATTTTAAATAATTGTTTATAAAATTAAAGTCAATGCCTATTTAAAGATATCACTATGCACACAAGCTCATTGACATGGCAAAATGTGAAATAACACCCTCCAGACATTTACCTCATCTATAAGCTGTTGCACCTCCGTTGCATCACCGCTCCCAGCAGGTCCTAGCTCCTTCAGTAGAAGCTGGTCCTGTTTCTGTTCAAAATATTAGCATGTAGTAATTTCATAAATACATTCAAAGGGAAAATACTCCATTATCAAGATACAAACACTCCATTTTAAAGATACAAACAGTCTTATAATACCATCAACTGACTAACTTCTGATTTCCTGACAAACAAGTAAGTTTCAAATTGCCTTAAAAAGTTGTCATTACCATCCTTATATCATTACAATTTTTGTCATTAAAATATTTGGGCTGCTCCTTGTTTTAAAATACTGATGTCAAAAGGATGAAAGTGTAATATTTCAAAAAAAAAATGTTTGGTATCATTGCACAAATAAATGAAGTCAGAGTAACACTGATATGTAAACTTGTTTTTTGCTTAATGTCATATATTAAAGGGCATAATTAATCAGAGTGTCACTGGCAGACGCAGATGCTTGGGTGTGTGAAGAAAGGAAATCGGAATTAGCAGGGTCTGCTCTGGGCATCGCCAATGAAGCCAAATGACAAGAAATTATCAAAAAAAGCTCTAGCTTTTAGCATTTGGCAAAAATGACTGGAGCAAAACATATATAGATATGTTTAGTCACTAAACACCAAAAGTTAAACGAGGGGCCTTTCAGTATAAATACACATCCTTTTATTACCCTTGACACAAACTGTGCAAATAGCAAAATGAACAATAAAACCATTAAAACTTGTCAATGCTCACCATTGAGATTAGTGTGATATATGTGTTTGGCTTGTGTGCAGGAAGTCAATAATATGCATTACTATTAAGAAAAGTTTCACTACTCCTCTAAACAATGAGGTCAGATAGATAGGAATTTTGAAACTGGCACATGTCTTTCAGGAATTGTTTTGCATGGATAATGGAGTGAAGGAAAGTAATGCAACAGTGTTTGCTAAAAGTTGCAATCTTTTTACAATGAAAGATACTATTAATTGATTTATTCCATTCAATTTGTCTGCTTAATTATTATTAATATCTAACTGTAATATATATTCTCTATTTAGTATAGGAATGTATACATAGTTTATGAATGTATATTGCCACTGGGGCTATTTGGCTCCAATTTTTCTAATTTGGCTCCGACATCTCATTTGGCGCAAGTGTTGGCGTAAAGAAAAAAGAAGCCAGAGGGGACCCTGATTAGTTATTTAGAAATTCAAGAAGTTTGAATACTACAGCTTAAATAACATTTTAGTAATTGAGCTCGACACGAATGTTGATCATTAAGTAGGCCAAGGTCATTCATGGTGTCCTACTTTTAGAATTGATATGTAGTACTCATCAGAGTGTTACTGTATAGAAAGTTTGAAGACTGTCTTGGGAATCGAAATCAGCATAACTGTTAACCAGAGGTCAAGCTTGGTGACCTGTCTTTGCTGTTGACCTGAATAAGTCACTTAAGTAGGTCAAGGTCAGTTATGGTGATCTATGTTTGGTATTGATGTGTTGTGTTACACACAATAAAGTGTTTCTATGCAGGAAATGAAATCTGAAGATTGTGCTCATTAGTGTCTAAGAAATTGAGCTAATAATAACTGTGGACCAGAATAAGTCCATAAAGTAGGTCGAGGTCAGTCATAGTGACCTGCTTCTGGTATTGATGTAATAATACCCATCAAGGTGTTTCTATGTAAGAAACATTAAGACTGTGTCTAATTGTGTCCTTAATCCAATGATGTTTTTGTTGCAGTAAACGTGATATTATTTGAGCTGAAATAAGCCTAACTTCAAATAACTTTCACTAAACTATAAACATCGATCAGGTGCTGACAATAGCACCTTTTTTTAAAAAAATTATAAGACAAGTTAAACATACTTACAGACACTTTCGTCTCTGGTTTTCTCCTCTTCACTACCTTTTTTGTTCCTTTCTTTTTCGGTTCTTCTATCACCTCATCATAATCTATATATAGTTACCAACATATTTATATTGAATCTTTTAAACCAATAGTTTACTGTGCACTTCATTTCATCTATAACTTTTGTTTGTGTATTTATTTATTTTTGATTAATATAAAACATCAGCAACAAAGTTAATACATTATTTAAATGTCTCCATATTACTGTCATATACAAGATGCAAAATGGCAACAAGCAATATTTAAAGGTATTTTCACAACAGCAGTAATAATCCTTAAGTATTTATTTTTTATACATTGATGCAATAATGAATTATCTCCCTTATATATGTGCCGAAGAGTTTTTTTAAAATCTTTTATAAAATACTTTTTTCATAACAATAACTAAATAAATAGCATAGTGTATATGAAATTGAGGCACATTATGAGTTTTCTTTAATTTAGGATAGAAATTCACATATTTGGAGATGCCTCCAGTCCCTTTCAAGTAGCTATTCCGCCAACAACGGCCAAATTTTACAACATATGTACACCGTTTCTAAACCTATTGACAACGAGGCATATATATAACTTACATATTTTGAGAATCCAAACTCTATACACACAATATAAACGGCTTTAACCAGCCAGGCCAAACCCCAACACTGGAGTTTCAAATTAAGAGTTAACGACTCATAATTCATTTTACGCATATTCAATCATGGGTATTTTTAGAACCCATGAAAAAACTTTTACTTTTAATCGGCACATATACATTATTATATGACCTGAACACCTGGATTGAGATTTGGTACATGGTTTTGTAGTGTAATTTTGCCGTTATTTCGTGGGTGAGTTTCTTTAAATTGCTTCTGGTTAAATAGTCAGCAGCAAGCTTCTAAGTAGCGCTTCAACAAATATGCATTCTTTACCTCCCCACTCACATAGTGCCCCCTCACATAAACATATCATCTGAATGGTCATGTTGTCATGCTCACTGCTCAGTGTGGAAGCTGAGAAAATTTACTCCCCACCCTCCCTCACGAACTGCCCCCACACATACACATACCATCTGAATCACATCAGTGCATGTTGTCTTGCCAAGTGTGGAAGGTGAAATAATTTACTCCCCCACCCTCCCTCACGAACTGCCCCCTCACATAAACATATCATCTGAATCACTCCTATACATGGTCATGGTGTCTTGCTAAGTGTGGAAGGTGAGATAATTTACTCCCCCACCCTCCCTCATGAACTGCCCCACTCACGAACACATACCATCTGAATCACATCAGTGCATGTAGTCATGCTCATGGTGAAAGCTGAGATAATTTACTCCCCACCCTCCCTCAAGAATACGTACTGAATCACTCCTGCACGTGATCATGTTGTCCTGCTCTGTGTGGAAACTGAGAATACTTCGCCCCACCAAACCCTCTCCTCTTGTACTGCCTGCCTAAGATACACATACCATCCGAACCACTCCTGAACATGGTCATGTTGTCCTACTCTGTGCGGAAGCTTATTAACCACCCTTCCCTCTCCTCACGTACTGCCCCGCTCACATACAAATACCATCCGAACCACTCCTGAACATGGTCATGTTGTCCTACTCTGTGCGGAAGCTTATTAACCACCCTTCCCTCTCCTCACGTACTGCCCCGCTCACATACAAATAACATCTGAATCAATCCTGTGCATGGTCATGTTTTTCCGCTCTTTGTGGAAGCTTATTAACCACCCTTCCCTCATCTCCCCACTCTCCTCACATACTGCCCCCCTTACATTACGTACCATCTGAATCACTCCTGTACATGGTCATGTTGTCCCTCTCCAAGTGGAAGCTTATTACTTCCCCATCCCCGCCCCGTCCCCTCTCCTCACATACTGCCCCATCCCATACACGTACCATCTGAATCACTCCTGTATGTGGTCATGTTGTCCTGCTCCGTGTGGAAGCTGAGATAATCTCCTGTAATACCAAGGCGCTTGCCAGCAAACTTATCCTTGCCACCTCGGAGGGCAAAGGTCACTGTTAGACTGAGTTCATACCCATCCTCCTGCACAGTCGTCGTTAGTAACTGTGGGAAAAATGGAAAATAGTACAACAGTAAATGTAGTATGTATGCAGATGTTTTAAAAGAAACCTATTTCTTGCATCTCATAAATTTTACAAAGCGTGTAATTGTGTGTTTCAAATCTTTGTTTTCCTATGGTCCTTTTTGTAAACAGGCATGACTACAAACCGTTAAGATCTGAATCAGAAGGCATTCGTTGGCTATCTGCACAGTCGGGTAGACAATCAGTAGGATCAGGGGTCATCCTTACTCTTACCCCTGACTGTGATCATTGTCAAAGTACGGCTGTGATACAAACCAATGTAAGCCTTCCATTCTATATCTGACAATGAATGATGACTATAAGAACAATGAAGGACAATCCTTATGAATCAGTCGTGTGATGTATGCCATGTGTCATATTTTTATTGTGACTGTATCATATTTACAAATATAACAAAAAAATCTGGCAATCAAACAACGAAAAACTCAAGTAATATTCTTCCACATATTTTACTACCATATTGTAAGTAAACTCTTCCTACCTTGCCCATCTTGGGTTCCCCAATCAAGGCCCTAAACTCTGCATCATTCTGGGCGTGAGCCTTCAAGTGTTGACACATATGCTCCACTTGTTTACGCCAGTAACCTGGGATACAATACAAACGGATGGTACAAACATGCATTACAATACGACCACAACCAAGATTCTAGCTACCAGAATACGTAGATAGCATTTAGGCATAAGTAAAACAAACTGATCAATAAGCTCATGGTGAACTACATATTATACAAAATAACATTTTGAAAGGGGAAAAAAAAAGACAGAATTAAATTAAATTTAATCAGAAATTTTCTGATAAACATCAACCTATATACAACAAAGTAGTTTTTCAATAAATGGGAATTTTCATACCCAAAAACACCATTACAACATTTGTATACAATACACTCAATGAGTAACCAACAACTCATTAAGTAACACACCGGTTGTTCTTTAGGTGAGTCTATTCAGATCAGGTTTATAATCAATAGCGCTCTTTGGAAGTTTAAAAACAAAAATAATTCACCATTTTGACATGTTCCACATTGTCTCGTTCAAAATGTTGAAATATTTTATATTGCTCCTTTAACATACCAGTAATTAATTATTATTTTATGAACAGATAATTTGCTGCGTTTTTTTTTCCAACACAACATTTTTTTACATCAGATGCACCGATGTATTTTCTTTCTTCATCTTGTTCCATGTCATGTTGATGTCCCATAAGATAAGCCCAGCGTCTGCGTGCTGACTGTTCAATATTATCTATAGTAAGTTCCAAGATATTCAGACGAGTTGTCTTCTCTTTAATTTTTCACTTTCAACATGTTTCGCTCATGACATATTCTGGTCTCTTTAACCTTTTATACATGTAGCCTTGCTGAATTTTTACACCCATAATGAAATAATGAATTTGTTCTGTTTAAGTATGCCACAGCATGCATATAATAATGAAATAAGTTATTTGTTTTGCTCTTAAGTATGGGCTGTTCCATTAAAACATGCATGGGACCCCAGGAAGGCACTTTCGAAATTGAACACCCACCCATAGATGCAAAATTAAGTATAAAGAACCAAATTTCGGAAAATAAGGGTTACCCATAGATTTTTATTAAATTGCCGTCCTGGGGTCCTGGGTATGTGTAAATGGAATAGCCCTATGCCAAAGCATGCATATCTCACCAATAATGAAATAAGTTATTTGTTCTGCTCTTAAGTATGCCACAACATGCCTATCTCAACAATAATGAAATAAGTTATTTGTTCATCTCTTAAGTATAGAACTAGTACTTTACACCTACCCCCATCCGTAAGAAAAGACACTTCCTCACTTACAAGTCAAGCTCCCAGTCGGATTCGAACCCGCAGCGGTGAAATAAATTACACGCAAATCTCACCTTTGCCAGGACTGACGGCCGTCAACAGAGGTCGCCTGTCTCTCATCTGTTTCTCGTATGCCAGTTTTTCTTCCTCTTTCTCCTTCTCCTTCTCAATGCCCCTGGTGGACGGGTAGAACAACCCCGCTGTCTGTGTTGCTATGGTGTTGGATGGTTTGGGAGGTACACCAAGGGGAGAGCTGACTGGTAACCATTGGGCCTAGACACATAGATTAAATACATCCATGATCTTTTGAAAATATGCAGTAAAATGACATAAATAAGCAAATATTCGTAAACAGGTTTTGATAGAAAAGTATTACTAAATTGTTGAGCTTATAACAAGTGTTTTCACATTGTTACACAGGAAAGTCTCTATATTTTTCATTACAAACCAGACAAAATGGTTTTACATGATTTTTTAGATGGCCGTGACAGACATATCAAGCCGCTGGTGCAAGTTCAATAATGGTGCCCTACTTCTGATTGGAATGCAAAGTAGAGGTAATATGTAAACATGCATTAAGGCTGAAGGCTGTAGGTTAAGGGTGCCTTAGAAATTCTGCTCAAGCCAGTATTTTCAAACAGAACAAAGACTGTACACCACTTAACTCCTAAAATATGCTTCAAAGAAAAAAACTGCATGCATTTTGAAACAATTAGATACAGTTTGTTTGTTTGTTTTACGTCTTTTTAGCACATGTTAGACCATATAATTATGAAGGTCAATTTATTTTTGTGGTACAGGAAGAACACCCCATTTTTCATGGGTTAAACCAGTACTGTATACCTCCAGCCATCCACAAGAATCAACACTAGATACAGAAATGGTAAACAGACATCAAATACTTATACTTACATCCATGCTACCGATACCCTCTCTGAAAAAACAAAAGACGAGTTTAGTATTTTCTACATGCAACTGGCTTATTGTGTAAAAATGAACTCTGGGTAGAGCATGCTTTAGTTTAATTTGTAGAAACATTGATAATATTCATATACAAGAAAATATCTCCGCTTGGATAAATATCTCCGCAAGGATACATTTTTGGATAAATCCAAATACTCTCATTTAATTGTGTTAACAAAGATAATGTGTTTGTTTATTTTTAGCACATGTTAGGCTAGATATGACTTTTTTTATTGTAGAGGCAGACATTAGGCTATATATGATTTTGTGGTAGAGGCGGACCAACCCATTTTTTCCTGGGTAGAACCCGTACTGTATACCTCCCGCTATCTAAGAATCGGCACTTTGGAAAGACAATATGCCTTAGGATTTTTTCTATTTTGTACAATTTGTAATGATGAGGGACATTACATTAGTATACTTACAGATTATCTATGCGGAATGGGGCTTCTATCTTGATGCCACACGAGGCACAGAATGTGGCGTACGGATGATTGCTGGCTCGGCACTTAGAACAGGTCAGTGCTGTTGTAGTTATCGCAGGCTGAAAATGACAAAACAAACGTAAATAAGGGACACAGTCACAGGTTAACTAAGGGATCTTCTGGTGCTTGAGCACCAAGCACTTAGAAATTCACTTCAAAATTCTTTATGTCCCTGTGCTTGAAATTTTCGACTGTGAAAACTGGGCAAACTTATATAAGGAGAACACTCAGCAAAACCATTAAGCTAACTGAACTATAATATGATTAAATGATTTAACCATGTAACAGAAAAAGCTTTTTAGTACAAAAAATGTTGGTAGAAAATTACTTGTAAGAAGTGCCACCCTTGCTCCTATGCCTGAAGAAATGTTATGATGGACAACTCAAAACTATTGTGATTGATTAACACAACTACATATTTAAAAGTGATAATCAGTCAGACACCTTTTGTAAAAAACCTACGACGTAAAAAATCTACAACGTTAAAGGTTTCGGTTTAAATCAATATGACAGTATCTCACAGGAGTATCCAAGTTATTTACATGTGTTTTGCATGTAGAAACAACATGTTATAAGGCAAAACAGTACCCTGTATATGCATGATATTGAGTCAGATGATTTTGGTCATGAGTGGGACACTAATGTTTATATTATAATATAGAAGAATGGGTCCATTTGTTGACATTATTTGATGGTACCAATGGATGATCATTTTGTTTGCTTTTAATATTCATTTTAACTTCATCGAACATGTAACACATGATGAAACTATATGGCAATGTACAGGCCCACTCAATCTGATTGTAAGTCGGATACAATGTCCTGCTCATCATCAAGGAAAAACAGGTCATATATGTACCTTATTTGCAATCATACTGGAAACCAGCAATATTGTATATCAAATTCTTGCTGGGTTTCAGTGGTTACAAAAAACTGGTTCCCTGTTGCTATTGTTTGCACATCATGTGCGGTGCGTTTGTAGCAACATATAAACAGTAACAAATCAGACAAAATTGTCTGTTTCAATATCAAGTCCAGCTCAAGATCACTTTACCCTGATATTTACGCTCAAGAACCGAATAAACTTGAAAGATTAGTAATATAAGGTATCTCACATACATGTCATTCTTGCAACAAAATCCTTCATTGCCCGTAAATATCAGTGATGCTTTTGCTTTTCATTTTAATTTAAAAAAACAAAAGGGTGATTGTTTCAAATAAATATCCACTGTAAACAAATGTGCATGCACAATGGCTTATTACATTTACAAAACAATTTCCAGAAGACATATTTTCCATTCATGAGGTTATATTATTGAGTTACATGTTTTTGAATGTGACTGTTATTATCTTATTACAAAAGTAGCACAACTCTGTAATTATCTAATATATCTGGCAAAACACAGACAGTATTATGCGATTATTTTATTACTCTCTAATTATGTCAAGCAATATTATTTTTTATTGCATACGCATTTACAAGATCCGTTTACTTTCAATGTAAAAGTAAACGTCAATGTGTAGTAAAGTCATATTGTGTGTGTAATGTATACTCGTTGGTGATTGGTGCAATTTTCTGCTCATGTTAAAGAAAGTATGTCATGTGATGTAAACAATGTTGATTTCATTGTGAAAATTCCCACGATGCAACGACAATATGTTTGTTTCAAATAAATGTTTTCGGTGAAAATTAAATGTAACAACCTATTTTATTGTTCTAATTTAAAAATATGTATGCAATACCGTTAATAAGGTTATTAGATTTATATGGTGATATATATGCACTCGTCCAAACTTTTTTCGTGCATAAATATTGCGCTCCTAAAGTCGCGCAATATTAATACGCGAAAGAACTCGTGCATATCCCAATACAAATTTAATAACCTATAGATACATAACTCAAACAAGCAGCATGCCTGATGTCATATTACATGCATGGTTGAAAACGTGACATATCGTTACTGTAAAAGAATTGAAATCTAAACTGTAGGTTTTGCCGATGGCTTTAATTATTGAGGACAAGATCCTCTAAGGCTGGTATTTAAAGGCATCATTGTTAATGGAAAATCTCTGCTTCGACAGAGTTATCGTTTCAATTCAATTTATTTTCTAACAAAAATGTGGATATAAGCTACCTTCACATGAAATTTTGTTCAAATATCTCATTTCTAACTTAAAATTATTGCCCGGAAACCATGAGTTGGACGCAGCTGCCCTCCGAACAACATTCGCCAATCTTAAATCCCGAGCTTTCCCTTGGAAAACCTCATTACAAAGTATAATGCCTCTCTTTAACTGTCCAGGAGGAGTTAGTTCATACATCAAAACATGACAAATATCAAAATTGTTTTAGGTTTTGTTTAACTGTTCCACATTACAGTTATGTAAAGTTCTCTTTCTTTTTAAGAATAGGTCGTAGAAATGTTATGGTGCCATCATTCGAGAATCAAACATTGTTTCATTTCTCATTTTAAGTTTTTTAACATTTTTTTGTTATGATTATTAAGGATTGTTTTATTAACATTAACACACAAAACAATTTGGATTTTTATTAAGTAGAGGAGTAATTTCTCTTTTTAAAAAACGTACTGTTTTGAAAAGAAATTTTCTGACAAATAAATAGTGCGACGGAATTGAAGTTTTTCAAAAAAACATAAGGTGAAGATAAATGTTTTGTCATGCAACATTCCCACACAGGGCTGTGTCTAATGTTCCAAGACTGTGACCATGTGCCATTTACAGGCCGAAGTATTTAATGTAGAAAAAAACATGCAAAAAAAATATATGTATCTAGAATTCTACTATTACTTTCGTTTAGAGACAGCCCTGCTTAAATATCTAGAAAAATACAGTATGCTACAAATATTTAATTGTAAAAACCAGCAGAAATACAACTGGTATACCAATCTCTTCTAAGGTTGTTGTTGTTCCTTGCGCTCACATTCACCTCAGTCAACGTCTCAGACAGAAGCCTGAGATCAAATGATCGAATGACCATAGTAAAATATCAAATATCAAAAAGGTGAACAGAACGTCAACACCGTGATCTGACACCACACATGATCAAATTATAGAAAATATTAAAAATACGAACAGATCATCAACACCGCGATCTGACACCACCATTGATACGGGAGGTGCTGACTGGCTGGTAAACAATCGAATGAACCACAACCCTTTTTTCGGACATTTTGAATGTATTCATGTTAATACTTAAATTAAGTAAGCTGTTTATAGCTATGACATTTAGAAAAGTGCTGTGTAAGCACAAATGCTATACTGTAATCCTGTGGGAATCGCTATGGAAGTGTCTGGTCTAGAAGCATTAAATTATCGTAGAACAGATCTCTATTTTTTTATAGAAAACAGTTAGTGCCACCAATTGATTTTTCATTTTCTTTGCTTTTACGTATTTTTGTAATTAGCTAAGACGTTGACAGAGGTGTTATGTGAATGCAAGGAACGACAACTCAGGGACAGAGTAAAGATTGCCAGTATACATATATGTATCATCATCAACATAATCATCATCATCAACATATCAAGCTTATCACTACTGATATTGATCTAGCTGTGAATTAAGCATATCTTCATTATAATATATGTAGATTATCAATCTAGCCATGTTAAATGCTTCACTAATTAAGTAACACAACATAATTATAACACATATCATGCAATGTACACACCGCCCAATCCTGCAAAAGAAAGTCAAAGTACACAGAATTAGTGTTCATGTCATGCCAGCCTTAGTAGGAATCTATAAATCGCATAAGCTTGAACAAGTTGTAAAACAATTTAATTAGATTTTAAAGTCGCACCAACAGTTAAGGTCATAAAATTATGGCGACTTTCCAGCTTCCACATATGGAGGAAGACCCCAGGTGCCCCTCCGGGCAATTTTCGAGCATGGGCGGTCACCTGGGTAGAACCACCGACATTCCACAAGCCAGCTGGATAGCTTCCTCACATAAAGATTCCTAGGTCTCTGAGGGATCAAACCTACAGCGGTGAGTGAAGTTGTAAAACAAACTGATCCGCTGACCAAATAAAAATTTATATCTTGTCATTATTGGTGTAAATAGTATTGAAACCAGGATTTAAAGCAGAAAAAAAACATTTTTGAAACAGATTTATGAAATTTATTGTAAAATTATATGTTTTCAACTTTAGATCCTTTAAACAAAATGTATTTTTTTCAAAAATATAACTTTTCAAGCTTCTGGGATCTTATATATTCTCTGTTTTTCAGTAAACTGCATTATGCGCTAACACAGTAAATGACTATAACAAGCGTTCTGGGGATTGCAAATGAATACGAATAAGGTGAGCATCATTCCTTTATTTCTGAGTTAGTAATTTACCTTTAACAGTTTTTCAAAAACCTGAGGAGTTTAAAAGTTCAAAACCTATTTGTTTTTAAATACAAACATGTTCTTCATATGTATATACATATATGAAGCATTGTATTGCTAACATGTCGTTTTACTGATTTCCTTTTTTAATTTTCTCTTCTTTTTTTCGCAGACAATGTGTAGGCAGTTGCTTGCTCTAGGTACAGGTAGCCATGCTCCTGCAACATTACTGATAAAGTGTGTTAACACCTTACAAAGTGTAACATACTTATACATTTAAGACCTAAAGCATCTATCGTTACGGTACACATTGTTGCACTGAATTTTACTTTTTAAGTTAAAAGCACATATATATGAGTGACTAAAATCCTAAAGATCATGTGTATAGTATAATACACATATATATGTTTATACAATATTCATATGAATGATACCCACATACATGTTTACACACTGCTGTATGCATATAATTCATATAAATGTGTTTTCCACATTTTTATGAATTGAATTGAATTGGATTTTATAGTCGCACCAACAGCTAAGATCATATGGCGACTTTCCAGCTTCCATTGGTGGAGGAAGACCCCAGGTGACCCACCGGGCAATTTTCGTGCAAGTGATCTCAAGTCAGAGACTGTAACCACTTGGCCATGGACGTCCCGCATTTTTATGAACTAATGCAAACATTTTCAGTAATATATACAATAATTTGAATACAATACATAACACCAAAAGAAAAATGCATGAACAAAAATTACGTAGTTTATAATATTTTAAATATTCAACTCTTTAGAAGTTTAAAAATATTTTTTATACAAAATATTAATCAACGATGCCAAAATGTGTTGTAGAATCTTTACCTTAGCTCCACACCAGTCACAGAATCTGGCCTCACCCCGGTTGACCCGACTACACTTGGTACACTTCAGGTACTTCTTGTCCAAGGTGGTGATGGGTGGGGCAGAGAAACCAACATGGATAGGCTGAAAATACATCCAAGTTTAGTTAAAGTACAGCAGTCAATGCAATAAGTTTCTTCACAATCTTAATTAATTGAATTAAATGCTGTTTAACGGCTCATCAACACAATATAGGTTATTTAGAGCCGCCCCAGAGAGAGGGGAAGGATACATAGGAATCCGGGAACAGTGCCCTACTCTTATTATTGAATAGATTCCTATAGTTCTTTAACATGCTCGGAGTAAAGACTGATACACGGGACCGCCCGGTTTACGTCCCCATCCGACGGACGAGGCTAAGGGAAAGTGTCTCAGTGGCACCATGGAGGATTGAACCCGGGGCCTCCGGTTACAAATCCGCTGTGCTACCGACTGCGCCAAGCCAGCCCTCTCAATCTTAATTAAATCACAGCCTTCAGGTTCTATTAGTATACATATGGTAATACAAGTTAAATGGCTTGAAAAAGGGGCAGACAGATGAACATGGATAGGCTCAGACAGATGAACATGGAAAGGCTCAGACAGATGAACATGGATAGGCTGAAAATACACCCAATTTTAGTTACAGTACAGCAGTTAATGACATATTTTTTTTCACCATCTTAATTAAACCATACCCTTCAAGAGAATATTCTATTAGTATAAACATCACAATACATGTTAAATATCTTGAAAAATATACAGACAGACCAAGATGAATAGACTAAAAAAACATCTAAGTTTAGGTACAGTATAGAAGTCAATGATGTAAGTTGATTCATGGTTAAACCATACCCTTCAGTTTTAATGGAATATTCTAAGAATAAATGACAAATTAAAGGGCTTGAAAAAGGGGCAGACAGACAAACATGGATAGGCTGAAAATACATCCAAAGTTACAGTAAGGCAGTCAATGTTGTAAGTTTCTTCACAATCTTGGTTAATCCATACCCTTCAGGTTTAAAGAAGATATTTTAAGTATAAATACGAAAATAAATGTTAAATCGCTTAAAAATATATAGAGATTATTATGTTATGATTTTACTATCAGGTTTATTAGGCCAGGCTTAGAAAACCAAGAATGGCAAGGCTCTCCCGAGTCATTCTAAGTTTTTGTCCTGAGCCAACTTGATACTAAAAGACATTGACATAACATTCTTTTTACCATGTAGATTATCCACATTTTCTGTATGGTTTATTAGTTTTATCTATTTAACAGAATGTTATGCTTGTCAAGGATGCCGCCATATTGTTTTTTCCTTCACGCCGTTTTATGATCTCATATAATGTTACGTAAAATAAACGCCGAGGGATTACGCATTGATTTTTCTTTATTCGTCAGTGCCTAATAAAGTAAAATGTTTTAGGTCACCCCTTTATCAGGCAGAACAGTGCCTGTGTGCTTGATAAAAAAGCATATTCTCCATTAAAGTCAAATCTACCATTTATAGCCTACATTTTTTTAATTTTAATATGACTTTGCAGTTTAACATCCAGGGCTGTACAAATCCGATAGCCCGACACCTGGGACTAGTCCAAAAGGAAAGTCTGCATGTCGGTGTTCCAAACGATATATTTACATTCCAATCAAATATGGTAAAGATCATATAAAAATGAAGTAACTACAGATTTAACAAAGGAAAATACAATATAGCATTTTTCAACAAATTAAGGGCCATAACCTGCCGTTACTAACTAGATCTAGCTGGTTTTCGAACTTGTCCAAAATTTCATTTCATATACCATGCTTTGCACAACTATTCACTAGATATCATACTGAGGCTTCCTGCCAAATTTTGTAGAAATCCAACAAGCCGTTTAGGAGGAGTAGCGCTGACAAAAAATTTAAAGTAAAAATGTCAAAGTGCCATAACTCCGTCATTAATCAGCAAACTGGAACAAAAGCGCGATATGCACAATTAGACATCTTACCGATGCTTCCTGCCAAGTTTCATCTAAATCCAAAATGGCGTTTAGGAGGAGTAGCGCCGACAAGAAATTAAAAAAAAAAATGGCAATAGGCACTGTAATGCTTCCTGCTAACACGGCGTTAACATAAAAAAAATCAAAAAAAAATTATATAATGAAAAAAGAAAATTTAAAAAAAAATAAAAAAAAAAAATTAAAAAAAAAAAAATTAAAAAAATAATACAAATAAAAATAAACAAATTAAAAAAATTAAAAAAAAGAAAATCAAAAAAAAAAATATATATCTATTAAAAAAATAAATAAAAAATATACTAATAATAATAAAAAAAAAAGGCAAAACATCTGGTAAAGTTTGGTAAAGATAAGATGCAAAATGAAAGCCCTATCGGTATTAACGAGGCAAAATATAGCATTTTTAACTAAATCAAGGGCCATTATTGGTCCGATCTGGCTGGTTTTTCGAACTTCTGCGAGCTTTTATTGATATTAACAATCTGGTAAAGTTTGGTAAAGATCAAATGAAAAATGAAGACCTTTGGCCAGTAGAGCTAAAAATCATCAGCTACAAATGTAGGTCAAGGTCATAGATGAAATCCAGGCATCCAAAAAAAAGATGTACTACCGAAGACACAACTATGTCAAAATAGAATATGTTTTCTTCTAAAGATTAAGCTATAAATTAGGTTTAAAACATCTAGTGCATAATTCTAGTTCATGAGAAAGTGATGTAAATGTAACAATTAAAGTTATCTGCCCTTTGCTTGGATGGTGAAGGTCACATCCACTTTTCCTTTGTCACGTTGCAATGTACCACTCAAGATACAAATACAAGCAAAGTTTGAAAGGTCTAAGTGCATACAGTTTGTGAAAAAATGACCTAAACGCCAAAGTTGAAGGTAAAAATTATAAGGTTATCTGCCCTTGCTTGGAGGGTCAAGGTCACTTCCACATTTGCTTTGACACGTTGCGATGTACCACTCAAGAAACAACTATAAGCAAAGTTTTAAAGGTCTGGGGCATACAGTTTGACCTAAACGCAAAACTTGAATGTTGACGCCGCCGCCGCTGCCGCCGGAAAAGCAACACCTATGTCTCTTTTTTTCTTCGAAAAGGCAAGACAAAAATGAATCGAGAGATGACCACTATTTTGGTGCCTGGGAGTCATTCAGAGAGCTGATTATGGTTTTAAAACCAGAGATCTATGAGATTGACAGGAATAATCAAGACACTGGCACTTCCCTGATATTAAAAGTACGATTGTAAATCATGTAAAAGATGGATATGAGAAATCCAGGTGAAATAACTGGGCACCTACCTTCCGACGTAAACATTGTCTGCCATCTTGAAAATAATATACCGAAACACGGACTAGACAGTGCAAAATACATCTACAAACATACCTGTTGTTGTGCAGATGTTGGTAGTCTGCTATCACAGGTGAGGCATTGAGACAGGTTGGATGGGTTGGCTGTTCCACACAGCGTGCAAACAAGCTTCTGGGACAGTCGAATGCTGGCCTGGGGTTGATTCTGATTGGGTATCGGGCCCTCACACACCACGCATGTTGCCGTGTTGAATGGAACTCGGGTTTTACAGTACACACATGTACCCATCTTGTGAAACAGGCATTGATTATATAAATGCTACTAGGGGAGATAAATGCAATACAAGATGCAGAAATATTTCCAAACAGAACTAACCTGCATATACTCTTAATTGTTGGAGAGTAAACCATTATATAAGTCACAATTCAGTCTTATTGATATAACCTGAGGAATTTATATTTGTCCAAAAGAAAGATCATCCAAATGTCCAGGTTAATTGATGGTCTATTATATTATATGATATTTATTTTATTTTTGTATTAAAATGCCGTCTCTCTCAAAGAAATAAAATAATGTGTAATATTATCCTGCAGGATTCCAAAATGAGTCAATGCATTGGTTCTTGGGAAGTATAAACGTAGAGCATTGTAAAGGCATGTCGTTTTGACATTAAAATTCTTGAACTGGTCTTGAAATTTACTCCTGGTTATAGAGATTAGTCGACAGTGGAAAATAATGAACTTTATCATACATCTAGAGTAAGTAGTAACTGATAAGGTCATAGAAATGCTTTTTAGCCTTAAGTGGCTGTAATATTGACCCTTAAGGCATGTCTGAAGGCACGTTGCTGAGAATGCATGCTGTTTTCATTCTTTTTGTTCTTTTCAATGGACTGCCTATTTCATCATCATTAATGTATTACTGTTGTAATAATTTCTGATATAATGTAGTGGGGGGTGGGGGGGCATACCTGGCCTGGCTCTGGCGGGGGGATACGTGTCTGTGGGATGGCATTCACGGCGTTACCACATGTGTTACAAAATCGTGCGTAGGGATCAGATGGGCGATCAGCAAAACAATACACACACCTGAAATAAACAGGATCATGAAAATGTACTGTAGATCACATTTTTTAACCAAATTAAAATTCAATGAAACCTAGTAAAGCTTCAATGAAACCTAGTAAAGCTTCAATGAAACCTAGTAAAACTTTAATGAAACCTAGTAAAGCTTCAATGAAACCTAGTAAAGCTGCAATGAAACCTAGTAAAGCTTCAATAAAACCTAGTAAAGCTTTAATGAAATGTAGTAAAGCTTCAACCAATGAAACCAAGTAAAGCTTAAATGAAACCAAGTAAAGCTTCAATAAAACCTAGTTAAGCTGTAATGAAACCTAGTAAAGCTTCAATCAATGAAACCTAGTAAAGCTTCAATGAAACCAAGTAAAGCTTTAATGACACCTAGTAAAGCTTCAATGAAACCTAGTAAAGCTTCAATGAAACCTAGTAAAGCTTCAATGAAACCAAGTAAAGCTTTAATGAAGCCTAGTAAAGCTTCAATGAAACCTAGTAAAGCTTCAATGAAACCTAGTAGAGCTTCAATGAAACCTAGTAAAGCGTTAATGAAACCTAGTAAAGCTTCAATGAAACCTAGTAAAGCTTCAATAAAACCTAGTAAAGCTTTAATGAAACCTAGTAAAGCTTCAATGAAACCATGTAAAGCTTCATTGAAACCTAGTAAAGCTTCAATGAAGCCTTGTAAAGTTTTAATAAAATCTAGAAAACCTTTAATGAAACCTAGTAAACCTTTAAAACTTTGTAAAGCTCCTATAAATCCTACTAAAGCTTTAAGACTTTAAGTAAAGCTTCAATGAAACCTAGTAAAGCTTTAGTCTAATGCAACTGCAATGTAACGCGTTACTCCATTGGCTTACGACACATATTTCGACCGTAAAACCCAAGATTTACCATCTGAAAAGTATGTGATATCACATAAGGTTGTAACAAGTGACGTCATTGGATGACGTCAACAAAATGAAGTAACTGATGAATTTGAGATTTCACAGAAAAAAACAAGTGTGTATGTATAATTTTACTTTATATTTTTGACATTTACATGGAAATTGAGATAACCATGCTAAGATTTTCAATCTGGGATGGTATATGGTTGGTTTTACGGTTTGAAATTCCGTTTTACAGACCGTATAAATTCCGAATTTCTCAGACCGTAAAACCACACACATACCGTCCCAGCTAGAAAATCTTAGCATGGTTATCTCTTAAATTTCAACTCTAGACAAAAAAGAGTATGATAATGGACCTTTGGAAACGGCCGAGCACGACACGTACGAAACATTGCAGTCTCGGTTTGATTGAGACTGTTCATGAGCGGTAGTGAAATATGCTAGCTACCCCTTACGCCCTCTAGCCCAGGGTTGAGCAGAACTCAATATTCATCAAATCAACAGTACAGAATTTTAACCATCCCGAATATGGCAAGCATATGGCGGTGGATATAGCAATATTTGTATCTTTATTTCATCTCCTATATCCAGCGGCGTATGGTCGCAGGATCTAAAAATAGTGTATGCCCCGAAGAGCAAAATAAACAAAAAGGAATTTAGTTGGGAGCAGCGGTTATGAAGCCTGCGTATCACAAGTAACAGCCAAAAGACTAAATTAAAAAGCAGACAACATATCCTATGTCAGAGTGGTAAAAAAATACCCAGAGCCTTTTATCGGCCGGAGTTGTGGAACCACCGAATCGAAAATTAAGTAAGAAAACAAAAGAAATTGAAAATGTACCACCGATCACTAAATATAAGTATCGGGTTCAGCGATCTCCAAAGATCGAATAAATAACAGTACTGATTGCAAGCGGGGAGACATTTTACTGCCGTCACACTGCACATGCAACGCCACTGCGCTATAAAAAAGAGTATCAATGTAGTTTCACTGAAACCTAGTAAATCTTTAAAACTTAGTAAAGCTTGAATGAAACCTAGTACAGCTTTATCAAATCAAGTTAAGCTTTAATCATGCCTTGTGAAGTTTTAAATCCAGTAAAGACAGTTATGATGTACATGTTTACACTTACTTTAGAAAGTCTGTCTCCCTCTGGAGCCTCATGGCCTGTGTTGTATTGTCTGGTAAGTGCCTCCCCCTGTGGGGACTCCTAGTTCTGTCGGTCCTGCTGGACAGCAGCTGAAATATACAATCATCAGTTCAGCATACTTATGTATAATATTTTATCCTGTATGTTATTTTTACCACTTTTAACATCCAAATAAAATTGTAACAACCCTTAAAATAGAATCACAAAAATTTGTTCAGGCACAGCAAATGATTAAAAACATAGAACATGTATATTAGGGTTGTAACAAATACACTTGGTGGTGAATACGATGTTACGTATCACGAATAAGGGGTAGCGAATACGAATAAATATTCATGAAAACAAAAATCACATCAATAAAACCATAAACTGCCAATGACACTACTGTTAGGTGCCTTGTGTTTACCATTTAAAGTAATGTATTCTCTATGTTGACGGTTTATACAGTCTATAAACAAACAAAAACATGCTACAACATTGCATCTTTTATTCAAACAAACTATTAAACTAAATTAAAACACTATTAATAGTCATCAACTTCGTGACCCCACTTAAACGAGATATGATCCAGGTCTAATGTTCACTTGTTAACTATGCTAGTTAAAGATTCACATTTTGCTTAAGAATGACGAGTCTATCAACATTATCAGAAGAGAGAGCAGCCCTCTGAGCAGACACTGCATCCCCGGCAGTACTAAAACATTTGTTGCAGAGATGACGGATTGGACACCGAAAAGTAAACGTGAGCTTTATTTGCACTTCCGAATTTGTAATGATTTTTTGCTTTGATTTTAATCATTAAATACAAAACAAATTGAACAAATTGATAATTTTGGCCTCTGAGAATGTTGGCTTTGACTGCGTGGATGTATCGTACATATTCGGTTCAGCAGCCAGCAAACATGAATAAGTATTTGTTCAAGAAATATAGCGAATATTCAAGTGTATTGTTACAGGCCTAATGTATGTATGATCCAGTTAAACTGGGTCGATGTTTATGAGCCGGTTATACAGGTAGTATGGAAATTCTTTACAACCTCACAGAGGAGAAAGAAACATTCAACCTATAATTATCCTGCCAACTTGAAAAATGGGGTGGTCTGCCATTACCACCAAAAATCAACTGTCATGTATGGCCTAACATGTGCTAAAAAAGATGTAAAAACACATTTAAACAAACAATCTTGAAAAGAGCCAAATATTTTGTTTGAAACCTCTTTACATTATTTAAATGTCACCTCATATAAAAGCATGGACCCGCTTATGGCTAACATATACCCTTAAAGGGACTGGAGGGGATCTAAAAGAGATGATTGGGCCTATCAAAATACAAGAGAAAACACATCATGTGCACATGCATTACATGAGCCACGTATTACCTTCATTAAATTAGTATTTATGAAAATGTGTGACGAATCGACATGCTTTTGCTGTTAAATCATAAATTATATATGCTAGCAGTTGTACATTAAATAAAAGTGGTTTCAAAACAAGAATTATTACAGCCTTAAAAACTTTGTATGAGTTAATATTAATGACTCTGATAACAACAAGAGGGCCATGATGGCCCTATATCGCTCACCTGAGTTAATTTGAACCAATACAAGAGGGCCAGGGCCAAGATGGCCCTAAAGCGATCACCTGAGTACTGGCACATTATCGAACTTCTTCGAAATCTTATGGTCATATACAATCTGTGCAAGTTTGGTTAAGATTGTTCAAGAAATGTGGGCTATGTTGTGTATAACAACATTGATATAGTCAGTTTAAGATACTGACAAAGTTTGGTAAAGATCAAATACAAAATGAAGGTGCTAGAGAGTAACACCTTGGGCAGAGCCAAATGTGACCCCAGGGCTACATGTAATATATGAGAGCTGTGTGCTTTGTGGTTTTAGAGAAGAAGATTTTTTAAGTTTTTCCCTATACAAGTCTATGTAAAACGTGATCCCTGGGGCGGGGCCAAATGTGCACCCAGGGTCACCATTTGAACAAACTTGGTAAAGGACCATAAGAGTATAGTAAATGCAAAATATTAAACCTCTGGCTCTTGTAGTTCCAGAGAAGAAGACTTTAATGTGTTTCCTATATAAGTCTATGTAAAACTGTGACCCCGGGGCGCAGCCAAGTTTGACACCAGGGTCACCATTTGAACAAAATTGGTAGAGGACCATGAGCTTATAGCAAAAGCAAAATATTAAACCTCTGGCTCTTGCAGTTTCAGAGAAGAAGATTTTTTTCAGTTTTTCCCTAAACATGTCTATGTAAAACATGTGACCCTTGAGGCGGGGCCAAATGTAAGCCGAGAGTCACCATTTAAACAAACTTGGTAAAGGACCATAAGCTTATAGTAAATACAAAATATCAAACCTCTGGCTATTGTAGTTTCCGAGAAGATTTTTTAATTTTTTTCCTATATAAGTCTATGTAAAACTGTGACCCCCGGGGCAGGGACAAATTTGACCCCAGGTTCACCATTTGAACAAAATAACAAGAGGACCATAAGCTGATGCTACATGTAATACATGAGAGCTCCGTGCCATGTGGTTCCAGAGAAGAAGAATTTTTTCAGATTTTCCCTATACAAGCCTATGTAAAACTGTGACCCCCGGGGGAGGGCCAAATGTGACCCCTGGGTCACCATTTGAACAAACTTGGTAGAGGACCATAAGCTTATAGCAAATACAAAATATTAAACCTCTGGCTCTTGCAGTTTCAGAGGAGAAGATTTTTAAAGTTTTTCCCTATACATATCTATGTTAAACATGTGACCCTTGGGGCGGGGCCAAATGTGACCCCAGGGTCACCATTTGAACAAACTTTGTAAAGGACCATAAGCTTATAGTAAATGCAAAATATCAAACCTCTGGCTCTTGCAGTTTCCGAGAAGAAGATTTTTAAAAAGAAAATCCTATATAAGTCTATGTAAAACTGTGACCCCAGGGGCGGGGACAAATTTGACCCCAGGGTCACCATTTGAACAAACTAAGTAGAGGACCATAAGCTGATGCTACATGTAATATATGAGAGCTCCGTGCCATGTGGTTCCAGAGAAGAAGATTTATTTCAGTTTTTCCCTATACAAGCCTATGTAAAACTGTGACCCCCGGGTGGGGCCAAATGTGACCCCTGGGTCACCATTTGAACAAACTTGGTAGAGAACCATAAGCTGATAGCAAATGCAAAATATTAAACCTCTGGCTTTTGCAGTTTCAGAGAAGATTTTTTAAGTTTTTCCCTATACATGTCTATGTAAAATATGTGACCCTTGGGGTGGGGCCAAATGTGACCCTAGGGTCACCATTTGAACAAACTTGGTAAAGGACCATAAGCTTATAGTAAATGCAAAATATCAAACCTCTGGCTCTTGCAGTTTCCGAGAAGAAGATTTTTAAAAAAAAATCCTGTATAAATCTATGTAAAACTGTGACCCCCGGGGCGGGGACAAATTTGACCCCAGGGTCACCATTTGAACAAACTTAGTAGAGAACCATAAGCTGATGCTACATGTAATACATGAGACCTCTGTGCCTTGTGGTTTCAGAGAAGAAGATTTTTAAAAGTTTTTTCCTATATGTCTATATGAAAAACATGCAAAATCTCAATATACAAACTTTGGACCCCCGGGGCACGGCCATTTTTTACCCCGGGGACTTCATTTGAATAAACTTGATAGTCTAGACGTAGGCGATCATTTTAAAAGAAAAACTGTTGAAATCTGTCCAGCGGTTCTTGAGAAGAAGATTTTTTAAGGTTTCAACCATATATGGTAATGGCGGCCATCTTGGATGTTGCGCTGACCTAATTTTAACAAATCTAAAAAGCATTCATCTAAGGATCATCCACGTAAAGTTTGGTCAAAATTGGCCTTTCGGTTTCTGAGGAGAAGTCGTTTGAAGCAAAAGTTAACGACGACGGACGACGGACGACGGACGAAGAGTGATCCCAATAGCTCACCTTTGAGCCTTCGGCTCAGGTGAGCTAAAAACTAGCCTAGATATCATGTTTTCCAGGCCAATCTATTTCAATCATTTCATAGGGTTAGTTAAGTGCATATGCACGCTGAATATTCAACTGAAACACATTATGATGGTTGTATTCGTATTTGGACGGACACCCATAATTCTTCCAGATCACATCCAGTCCCTATAAACACTCTGCTATATACAGACAAGGAAAACTCACATCATTTCTTTCTGGAGATCTGTCTTGTCTAGAGTTAAGGAACCTGGTGCCAGTACCAGGCTGTCTGTAGTTACTTCCCTTGACATCCATATCTGTAAAGTTATTGTGAATATATATCATCGAAGGTTGATAACTGTTCATAAATCTATTGATGACACACTGACTTTTGGAAAATCATAAAAACATGAAATCATATATAGAATAATACAACACTTACTCCAAACTGTGACCTTAAAAGTGACCTTGACCTTTTAATTTTGGTAAGGTTAGTTGGCTGCTGGCTATACATATCCAAAAGTTTGATGAATACATATGAAAAACATAAAACATACAGGTACTGTTAAGTTTTGCATTAAGTTTGTGAAAAGGAAACATGTTTGTACATTTGGATGGAAGATTTTACTAAAACCATCATGACGGATGATTAGAATTGCACATTACCAAGTCCCAGACTGCAGTAATTGACATTTATAGTATAAAACTACTAAGTAAATAATACAAAGAAGTAAATAAGACATGTGAGTGTTGTACCTGCCATCTTGTTGCCGACAGTCCTTACACCCGACACATCTGTCCAGGCAGACCGGGATGACAACATCAGGTTCTTCTGGGCTCTCTTTACATTCAGCTGCAGGAACAAACATGGATTCAGTCTTTGTTATAGTGTTGATAAAAAGTTTGAAATTAAAATGTGATGCACCTGTGTTAAGAGACCAGTTTTGCTTTCCCCATAAGTGGTCCCTTAATACAGGCTTGACTGTACTTCTCTAGATCCTCCCTAAACACCAGTCTTCGAATTAACCCACTTTTAATTTATGTAGTCGGGATAAAGGAAAACGTACGGTTTTTCATTGAGAATATAAGAATTCGGGCTAGTGACATAAAAAAATTAATTCAAAGACTGCTAAACACCATGTCCTCCTCATCTGGGAGTGTGGGGAGTGGGAGGCTGGTGGGTCTGGATGTCATTATCCTCTTTGTGTTTATATGTGTGTGTGTGTGGGAGAGGGGACAGGTCTGCAATCTTTACTCTATTGCAAACACTTACCATTGTTTTCTCCTTCTATAGATCCTCCCTAACTCCATGTCATCATCCTCTGTGATTGGGTTGGGTAGGGTCTTTATGGAAAGACATATACTCCATAGAAAACACTTAAAAAAATGTCTCTCCTGATCTAGATCCTCCCTGAACTCCATGTCATCATCCTCTGGGGCGGGGTGGGGGTTGATGGGTCTGGAGGGAGGGACACATACTCTGCCTTAAACACTTATCATTGTTCTCTCCGTCTCTAGATCCTCTATAAACTCCATGTCATCATCCTCTGTGAGGAGGGGTTATTGGAAGAAGGCCAGGAAGAATCAGCAATAAACAAACTCGCAAAAGAAGCAAAGGTCAGTGAAAATGATGTGAAAGAGTTTCTTAAGAAACAAGCCATCTGGCAGATTTATCTACCCGCTCCAAAAAAATTGTAAGACAAAGTTTGATGTATCTAATCCAAGCACATCTATTATTTTTACCACATGATACTATAGGCAGAAAGAAATATAAATATGCTTTGACTGTGGTTGATGTTGCGAGCAGGTATAAAGAAGCAGAACCTTTAACATCAAAACACAGCGGAGAAGTTGCTTCAGCATTTGAAAAGATTAATAGGCGTAGTCTGCTGCATTATCCAAATTTATTACAAGCAGACCCAGGAAGAGAATTTAAGGGTGATGTTTCTAAACAAATGGCAAAACAATGTTAATATAAGACGCGGTAGGAAAGAAATTCACAGAGATCAAGGCATAGTAGAATGATTCAACAGAACTTTGGAAGAGAGATTATTTCGTTGTTCAAATGCCAGTTTAAGATATTTGTATCAACCGGGAGAGTTAGAAGGTGGTGGTAGATGCCACGTGAGATGTTCACAAGATAAGTCATCACGTTGGCGGGGTGTATTATTTGAGACCACCCGCCCCGAGTCGTGGGTTTGTTAGAGAAGAACTGCTTATTGTTCCTGATGATACTCAAATGCATAAGTAGTTATACCATCTTACAGTTATACGATCAAGTGGGGGTAGTGTGGTTTTATTTAAAGTTAATCCGTATATCTGATGCTTTTGATTTCTTATCATATTCATCTTGTGAAAAATGTTTTTGGTTGAAGATAAAACCACACAAATATTGTGAAGAAAGCCATACAAAATATTCTGATTACTGCAAGATGCATAAATTCAGAATAAAACGAGGTGGCGGTGTGAAACCTTGTCTGAAAATGTGGTAACGGAACAACGGCTAAATATCAAATTTGTGTTGAATGTGGGGCATCAAAAGTGAGGTTATTAAAATTATACTACAGTCAAAGACCACACATTTTAGAATCCTACAGATTAAGACACATATGTATTTGAACTGTAGCATATGTATATAAAAGGTTTAGTCTGGAACAGAGACAACAGTGTCCTAGAGCGAAACTTCGAGGTTGTGGTCCAGAATGAGGTTCTGGGCCAGAACGAGTCTGTGAAAAAATCAAAAATGAGGCTGTGAGCCAGAAAGAAAAATCAAAAACGAGGCTGTGAGCCAGAATGAAAAATCGAAAACAAGCTGTGAGACAGAACAAACCTTTTATATACTACTTACTTACCATTGTTCTCTCCTTCTCTAGATCCTCCCTGAACTCCATGTCATCATCCTCTGGGGGAAGGTTTGGGGCCGACACATACTCCACATCAAACACTTTTGTCACAACATTCGACTCCCTCATTCCATCTCTGTAAAGAACAAATTGCAAATTATGGTATTACTTAGTTTCATATAAATGTATGTCTCGTTTTAGTTCCGAATTCTAACTTTGGCATTAAGTTCCATTCTTTACTTATCTAAATGACCTATAGTTTTGTTTATTTAGTCACAAAATATAGCACCTGAGAAATGTTGTCTTAATCTAAGACACTATAATTAAGGTACTATCAGACTTAGCATATACAGCCTATGGTGATTAACACAAATGAGATATTAAAAACACAAAATCTAAGTCGCTCTTCCTTTACATAGGTTCAGTTGCTTGTATTGTACTGTATTGGACAAAAAAGTATTTATAAACCATGTAACAAACCATCTGCCGAACTGTGACCTTGAACTATGAGGCACTGACATGATTTTTGCACATGACTCACCGTCTCATTGTGATGAACATTTGTGTGAAGTTCCACGCAATTCCCTTCAGTAGTTTTGGACTAATGGCCGACATGAAAAAAATGACATTTGACCTCCAACTGTGACCTTGACCTTTGAGGCACTGACATAATTCTTGAATGTGAGACACCTTCTCATTGTGATAAATATTTGTGTGAAGTTTGACACAACTCCCTTCAGCAGTTTCCAAGTAATGGCGGAGACATTAATTTTTTCACGATTTATTAATATTTACCTTTGACCTCTAAGTGTGACATTGACCTTTGAGACATGGTCATGATTCTTGTGCGTGACACACCTTCTCATTGTGATGAACATTTGTGCGAAGTTTGACGAAATTCCCTACAGCAGTTTCCGAGGAATGGCTGAGACACTATTTTGGATGGAAGGACAGTACGATTACTATATGCCTCCCTGCGAGGGCATAAAAATTACGCTTAGAGAGTGACCGACTCTAAGAAGACTTTGTAAGGTAAGAACATGCTCTCCCCTTTGTAAGTGTTGCGTAAAATCCAGCAATGTCAGCAACAAACCGGTATAAAAGGTTCACCTTTTTATTCGTGAATCCTCTATATGCAATATTAACATTTATAAAACAGCAATATTCAAACTTCCTAGGTATAAATTGATGACTTGTTTTTTCACATTATTAGAATATCATGTGCTCAGAAGTGTAAACTATTTTAACTCACTGTGACACGCCTAGGGCTTTCACTGTCTGTTTGCCTGCTGGAAGGGTGAACGGCCCCTGATACTGCATCGTATACTTCGCACTCCCCACCTTGGGGAAGGGGTCAGGCTTCGTCCCATTGATGGTGTAGTGTATCTTCACACCTGAGGTTTCTGTAAGTAAGTAGGTAGGTAAGTAAATTTAATAACTCAATCATCCTTGAGGCCCTATATAAGCTTGATATGATTATGAAAGAATTTATTACAACCCTGATATTAGTAATCATGACATGCATATTTGTTGGCAAATAGTTTGCAATACTTAAAGGGACATACGATTATCTCGAAATAAAAGTAACATAAGTTTGTATATTACATATTTGTCTGTGATTTGTATAGGAAACACTGGGAATAGAAAAGCTATATCTACTCGTTTGCTCTACAGCGAAATATCTCCCAGTGGGAGTTATTTTGCCGTACGGAACATTGCTCGGCCTTTTCGTTAGTGGCGGGAACGCCAAATGACGTTCCGATAGTTTTATGGACGTTGGCGTCAGATTTCGCCACTAGGGAATACTGATTATGGAAATTAAGGAAGAGTTCCGGTTCCACTTGTTTTGTTTGTATGACGTAACGTTGTCTTGGCGTTCTTGGCAAACTGGTGTAAAAAGGCGTGAATCATTAGAAATATTAATAAAATATCATTTTAAATTATGTAATATATAGTTAATAACCAGCGTTTTTGTGATACTGAAAATAACTCCCTCGGTAGAGAAATTGCTCCTGATATAAGAACTCGTGCTTCACTCGTTCTTATATCGGGGCCATTTCTCTACCTTGGGAGATATTTCCCATATCTCAAAAAACACTGGTTATTAAACTATATGCATTCCTCAGGTTTACAGAACCACTGCCTGGTATGGCATTGTTAGGGCATAGTATACTTGTTTGTAGTGCATTTGATTTTATTGGAAGGTGGCGGGAGGACTTAAGATTTAAGTCTCACCTGAATGCCTTATTAGGTGGAAAATCTCTTAGTATTTCAAAATTTTGTCAATGCTGTAAGGTTTTAAGATCTGCCATTTATCCCTTTAACACATTACTCCAAGTGATAAAAGAATAAAGCAAATATTTACATTCACTCAATTCTTTCTGTTAAAAAAAAATGTCTCAATAGGAAATGGCTTTTCCACTTTCTGAAAATACTGATGGAAGTTGTCTCTCTTGAACTCCTTTTTATTATCATTCTCCCAATGCACGTTATTGTTGGTTATTGTTGTTGGATTATTGTTGTTGGATTATTGTTGGTTATTGTTGGTTATTGCTGCAATGGGTAAATAGTGGAAATACAAGAACTGATTCGAAATTTTGCAAATCAATTCTTTACTATAATTCAGATATTTGAAGTTATGATCTAATTTCGATCAAATGCAGTTCTCATTTTTCACCGGTAAGTGGTCAGCATTATTGGACACTAATACTATCGGATTGTTAACCAACTGAAGGACTTGAGATTGTAGTTATTGGTCCTCTATAAATACAATATCCAATTTAAACATTGACGACAATGCAAGCAATCCATATTTGCTCTTGTCGCTCTGTGTCATCAGAACCACACTAAATTAAACATACAATACAGGAATCATAAACAATCTCATTAATTGTGTAATCCATAATTTTCAAATACATATCCTTTATACAGACAATACTAAAGATGTAAGGCCATTATTTTTTTATACCCACGGTTTTGAAAAAAACAGAGTATATTAAAATCACCTCTGTTTGTCCATCCGTCGGTCTGTCTGTGCGGAGCCAAAAATAATGTTGCAACTATACGCCGTCATATGACAATATCTCTCATTCCTAGGGACAATACCATGGTCAAGCAGGGCACCAATCAATATCTATCATTCCCAGGGAGACAATATCATGGTCCAGCAGGGCACCGTCTGTTTTTACGGAGCCAAAAATAATGTTGCTCCTACACGCCGTCATATGACAATATCTCTAATTCCCAGGGACAATGCCATGGTCAAGCAGGGCACCAATCAATATCTATCATTCCCGCGGACAATATCATGGTCCAGCAGGGCACCATCTGTCTGTGCGGAGCCAAAAATAATGTTGCTCCTACACGCCATCATATGACAATATCTCTCATTCCCAGGGACAATATCATGGTCCAGCAGGGCACCAATCAATAACTCTCATTCCAATGGACAATATCATGGTACAACAGGGCACCAATCAATAACTCTCATTCACAGGGACAATGCCAATCAATATCTCTCATTCCCAGGGACAATGCCATGCTACAACAGGGCACCAATCAATAACTCCCATTCCCAGGGACAATGCCATGGTACAAAAGGGCACAATCAATATCTCTCATTCACAGGGACAATGCCAATCAATATCTCTCATTCCCAGGGACAATGCCATGGTACAACAGGGCACCAATCAATAACTCCCATTCCCAGGGACAATATCATGGTACAACAGGGCACCAATCAATAACTCCCATTCCCAGGGACAATGCCATGGTACAACAGGGCACCAATTAATAACTCTCATTCCCAGTGACAATGCCATGGTACAACAGGGCACCAATCAATAACTCCCATTCCCAGGGACAATGCCATGGTACAACAGGGCACCAATCAATAACTCTCATTCCCAGGGACAATGTCATGGTACAAAAGGGCACAATCAATATCTCTCATTCACAGGGATAATGCCAATCAATATCTCTCATTCCCAGGGACAATGCCATGGTACAACAGGGCACCAATCAATAACTCCCATTCCCAGGGACAATATCATGGTACAACAGGGCACCAATCAATATCTCTCATTCCCAGGGACAATGTCATGGTACAACAGGGCACCAATCAATAACTCCCATTCCCAGGGACAATGCCATGGTACAACAGGGCACCCATCAATAACTCCCATTCCCAGGGACAATGTCAAGGTACAACAGGGCACCAATCAATAACTCTCATTCCCAGGGACAATGTCATGGTACAAAAGGGCACAATCAATATCTCTCATTCACAGGGACAATGCCAATCAATATCTCTCATTCCCAGGGCACCAATCAATCTCTTATTCCTGGGGACAGTGACATGGTCTGGCAGAGCACCAGTCCATATCTCTCATTCACAGAGACAATGTCATGGTCCAGCAGGGCACCAAGCAATATCTCTCATTCCCAGGGACAATATTATGGCCTAGCAGGGCACCAATCAATATCTCTCATTCCCATGGACAATATTATGGCCCAGCAGGGCACCGATCAATATCTGTCATTCCCAGGACCCCAATCAATATCTGTCATTCCCAGGACCCCAATCAATATCTCTTATTCCCAGAAATGATATCATGGTCATGCATGTATGTTTTAGATGTTAATCGGTCATTATTCCCTATGCCTAAACATTTTCCCCCAAAAATTTTGAGAAAAACAATTTAAAAAAAAGAAAGATTTTAAATACCTCTGATGATCATGGTAGACAGTAAACAGAACATGTATTAAAGATACATTATGAAATGAATGTGTTTTTTAATGTTATGAAAAAGCGGGCTTAAATTCCCAATTTTATGAAAAATCTAGAAAAAAACACCAATCAATATCTCTCATTTCCAGAGTCAATGTGATGGTCCCGGTGTCCAGGACAACAATCAATGTATCTCTCATTTACAGGAACATGGTGAGATGCACTGTGAGTGAGTGACTGTCATTGGTCCATAAATAAAAAGACAATAACACGGCTACTGATCGGACAATCAATAATTCAGCAATAGCATCAATATTTACCATTCCCTCAACCAAGCAAGGTGTTTAATGGAACTAAGAAATACATCAATGTTTCTGATCAATAAAAAATAAGTGAAGTGGGAACAGCTTGAATTCACACTCATTTCCCTTTGAATGTCGTAACTTAATGGAGCATGCTACAATTAAGTCAATTGATCCGATCTGGGTTTTGCTGGTTTACAAAAGCATAAAATGAAGCAAATACCATATACCCCCACATGCACCCCCTCCCTTGTTCCAAAATTAAACTTGCTAGTAGCCTGACTTTAGGCTTTGTTTAGAAAATACACTTGATGGTACATGTACATTGCAGCCTGATTTGAGGTCTAGTTTAGAAAACTACCTTCGTTCCCACAAGCATTTAAGAGTATAATATTATATAATATATCTTTATTTTTTGGTACTCTTCTTGGCCTCATTAAAATGCAACGCCCCCTGGGGCGTTTAAACATGGCTATAGTCATTACGGTATTCACAATATACCACATTCTGCAGATTTTGTGGAAACAACAACAAAAGTTGATAATTGCATTTAGGATAACAGCCTACATAATATAGTCAAGAATAACCATATAACAGTAAATGACAACTAAACTTTACCAAAACACTATAAAACTAAAACTATCACCAGGGCTTTTTTTCCTTCTATAACAGGAGCCAAAATTCGGCTACTTCACAATTCAAAATTGGTAAAAAAAATTCACAACTGTGGACGAATTTTTTTGTTTGTTGGTAAAACAACATTTACCCATCTTTCTTTTCTCAATTCTCAATATTGTTTTGTTTTGGATACATTTACGTTAGGAAGTTTATCTAAAATGTACCCTATACTTAATAAATGTACATTTGTTTTATAGTGTCCTCCTCCCACAAAAAACAATGTATGCAAGTATTGAGTAATATCGCTTTTAACAATCAATCTTTTAATAATTTTTTCACAAATCAGACAGTTATCACGCTTTTTTCACCATAAAATGACCAGGATAGGGAGTCTTCACAATTTTTAGAAAAAAAACCCTGGTCACTGAAGGTGATGAATACCCCTGCTTAAATTCTAAGTCAAACAAACAGCCATAATTCTTTAATAAATTAGGCAATCAACAATGGGTGATGTAGAGGGACATAAGATCATCAGTAGTAATCTTTATCAAGTTTGGTAACAACACATTCAAAACTGTTTGAGGAATACAAGCAATAAAAATGTGTTACACGACAGGACGGGAAGCGACGCGACATTTATACAGACAACTATATTGCTCCTACTTTACTTTGTGAAAGTGTGGGTATAATAACACCATAAATTATATGCAATATGATAGTAATTTATCAAGTCAACCATTCAATAACTAACCAATATTTAGCAGGATTGAGTTTCAAAAAGCAACCCTTTAACACATTTAATATGTAGGGGGCGTCCGTGGCCGAGTGGTTAACGTCTCTGACTTGAAATCACTTGCCCCTCACCGCTGTAGGTTCGATCCCCCAGGGGCCTAGAAATCCTTATGTGAGGAAGCTATCCAGCTGGCTTGCGGAACATCGGTGGTTCTACCCAGGTGCCCGCCAGTGCACGAAAATTGCCCGGAGGGGCACCTGGGGTCTTCCTCCACCAATGGAAGCTGGAAAGTCGCCGTATGACCTTAGCTGTTGGTGCGACTATAAAATCCAATTCAATCAATTCAAAACATTTAATATGTTGCACATGATTTGACTACAATAATGGGTATGTAATATGAAGGTATTAATTTGGTATTAGAATAGTACCGTACCTGTGCTCAGTTCAATTTTAGTGTTTGAGTCGATAGATAACTTAGGCCTGCCTGGTATTGGCAGCCTCAAAGGCACAATGGTGGGTACCGCGATGGATCCAGCAGTCATCGTGACTTGTCAAACATGCTGTAAAAACAAATAGTGACAATTAATATCTGCACATATTAATTTCGACAAAAGTGTATGTATATATATGTCATCTTGCACATATAAATCTAAAGTGTGTGTACTCTGTATATGTCTTCCTATATAGCATATATTTTAATAAGCACATCACAAAATAGCCTGTGACTTCTCTGTACATACATGTAGTCTTAATGTCAAACAAAAAGAGAACCAGTAAGCTAATGGATCTTAATATATTCAAATAAGTACAGTTATATGCTCACTGGCTTAGTTCACTCTACAGGTATGTCAAACTGAGCTTAATGTATTAAAATTTAACAAGAGGCCCAAGAGGGCCTGTGGACGCTCTACTGGCTCAAGATAAAGTTTATGTAAAAGGGGCCATAAGTCTTTCAAACATCATTCAGCCAGAACATGGCAATGACAGGTGCAACTAGGCTTAGTACTGATCATCCTCGCCAAGATTCACTGAAATCTGGCAATGAGTTCAGAAGAGACTAATCTGGACAAAGTTTGTGTATTAAAACATTTAAAGGGTCACAACTCTGCCAAAAATCATTCAACCAAAATATGGCGATGATATGCATAACCAAGCTTGATACTGATCATCCTTGTCAAGTTTCGTCTGTATCCAGCCAGGAGAAGTAGATAAGAACAAAATCTGTGTATTAAAACCTTTAAAGGGCCATAACTCCGCCAAAAATCATTCAACCGGAACACGGCTATGATTTGCACAACTAGACATAGAATTGATCATCCCTAAAAAGTTTTGTTTAATCCGGCCAGGGGTTCAAGAGAACTAGTCAGAACAAAGTTTGTGTATTAAAACATTTAAAGGGCTATAACTCCGCCAAAATCATTCAAGTGGAACACGGTGACTATGTATAACTAGGCTTGGTACTGATCATCCCTGCAAAGTTTCAATGAAATCCGGCCAAATGAAGGCCCTTTCATTTTAATGAGGCCAAGATATAGCATATTTCAGAAATTCAAGGGCCATGACTCCGATGTAAATGATCCAATCTGAATGTTTTTCGAACTTATCCAAGCTTTTAATGATATTAACAATCTGGTAAAGTTTCTTAAAGATCGGATGAAAGATGCCTTATATCGTCTTAACGAGGCAAAATATAGGATTTTAACTAAATCAAGGGCCATAACTCCACTGTTACTGGTCCGATCTGGCTGGTTTTCGAACTTGCCCGAGCTGTCATTGATATTAACAGTACAGTAATAAAGTTTCATAAAGATCGCATTAAAAATGAAGGCCCTATCGTCTTAACGAGGCAAAGTATAGCATTTTTAACTAAATCAAGGGCCATAACTCATCTGTTACTGGTCCGATCTGGCTGGTTTTCGAAATTGTCTGAGCTGTCATTGATATAAACAATCAGGTAAAGTTTTGTAAAGATCAGATGAAAGCCCTATCGAATTAACGAGGCAAAATATAGCATTTTTAACTAAATCAAGGGCCATAACTCATCTCTTTCTGGTCCGATCTGTCTGGTTTTCGAAATTGTCTGAGCTGTCATTGATATAAACAATCAGGTAAAGTTTTGTAAAGATCAGATGAAAGCCCTATCGAATTAACGAGGCAAAATATAGCATTTTTAACTAAATCAAGGGCCATAACTCCGCTGTTACTGGTCCGATCTGGCTGATCTTCGAAATGTCCGAGCTTTCATTTACATAAACAATCTGGTAAAGTTTGGTAAAGATCGAATGAAAGATAAAGGCCCTATCGTCTTAACGAGGCAAAATATAGCATTTTTAACTAAATCCAGGGCCATAACTCCGCTGTTAATGGTCCGATCCAGCTAGTTTTCGAACTTGTTCTAGCTCTCATTTATATAAACAATCTGGTAAAGTTTGGTAAAGATTGGATAAAAGATGAAGGGCCTATCATCTTAATGAGGCAAAATATAGCAATTTTAACTAAATCAAGGTCAATAACTCCGCTGTTAATCATCCGATCTAGCTGGTTTTTGCAATTGTCTGAACTGTCATTAATATTAACAATCTGTGCAAGTTTGGTAAAGATCAAATAATAAATGAAGGTGCTAGAGTGTTCACAAGGCTTAATATGGCATTTTTCAGCAAAACAAGGGCCATAACACCGGTGAAATTATTTCGATCTTGCCGGTTTTCGAACTTGTCCGAGCTTTCATTGATATAAAGACACTGGCAAAGTTAAGTAAAGGTTCGATTAATATTCAAGGCCCTAGAGTGTTCACAAGGCAGAAAATAGCATTTTTCAGAAAAAACAAGGGCCATAATTCTGGTGTTACTCATCCGATTTAGCTGGTTTTCGAAATTGTTTGAGCTTTCATTGATATTAACAATCTGTGCAAGTTTGGTAAAGATCAAATAATAAATGAATGTGCTGGAGTGTTCACAAGGCAGAAAATGGCATTTTCCAGAAAAAAACAAGGGCCATAACTCTGGTGTTACAGAACCAATTTAACTGATTTTCAAACTTGTCCAATCTATCATTGGTATTAACAATCTGTGCAAGTTTGGTAACGATCAAATAATAAATGAAGGTGTTAGAGTGTTCACAAGGCAGAAAATGGCAATTTTCAGAAAAAACAAGGGCCATAACTCCTGTGTTACTTATCCGATTTGGCTGGTTTTCGAACTTGTCCGAGCTTTCATTGATATTAACAATCTGTGCAAGTTTGGTAAAGATCAAATAATAAATGAAGGTGCTAGAGTGTTCACAAGGCTTAATATGGAATTTTTCAACAAACAAGGGCCATAACTCCGGTGAAATTTATCCGATTGGGCTGGTTTTCGAACTTGTCCGAGCTTTCATTGATATAAAGACACTGGCAAAGTTTCGTAAAGATTCAATTAATAATGAAGGCCCTAGAGTGTTCACAAGGCAAAAGTTAACGGACGGACGGACGACGGACAACTCGCCATCCCATAAGCTCTGCTGGCCTTCGGCCAGTAGAGCTAAAAAACTGAGATTGAGAAATGTGTTTCTGTTTACTTAGGATTCTTGACTCATTAAGGTTCATGATTGTTGGAATCTTATACAATGGCACTGATGCCTACTCTTTCTAAACTTTACAGAGATCTTTAAAGTCTGATGTGTTTTCAGTTCATAGGACTACTGGTTCAATATTCCTACCAAAGGCATGTTTTTCTCCAGTTGGAGTGAAAACATACCCAATCCAACAATTTACAGTGAACCTAAACAGAAGAAGTGGAAAATATATTCGTTTAAGTGAGGGTAATGTAATACCACAACAGAATGTGTACATGTACATGGTCATTTGTTTGCAAAGTATTTAAGCATACAATATTGCTTCAGTTTAATCCCAATTTAAGGCAAACAACGTGAATTTTCCCAACTAAATGGGTCCCGGTACTATTCCCAAAAGGATGAAAAAAAACCGCCAGAATAATAGTGAAATGCCTCTACCAAGAACAAATGGCCATCAAACATATGACACTTTACTCAAGGACTCTGCTGAGCATTGCCAATGGTTCCAAATCCAATGAAATTATCAAAGTGACTCTAACGTTTAGCTTTTGGACGCTTCTGCAGTCACCAAAAATCTCAAGCATGTTACCGGACAGGCCTGTCAATATGAAAATGTTAGCACAGAATGTGTATAACAAATAAACAATAAACCAAACAACACTTGTAAAAACAACAGTGGTCCACCCCTCGAGATTAGTGTGACAAGAGTTTCCCATCAGGGCATGAAGTCATTAGTATGCACTGAAATCTTTGATTGGCATATTGAAGTATTGCCATTGTTTGTTTGATATAAAAACAAGAAATGTCAAGTTGCAAGTGACAAATACCCACAAAGTGGTTTTGACATTTGACCTCTAAATGTTTTGACATTTGACCTCTAAATGTGACCTTGGAACCACGGACCTGGATTTTACGCGTGACACGTCGTCTTTTTGTGGTGTGACCTTGGAGCACGGCTAGAAATTAACATGTTTAGTTTACTAGACCATCGGTACTAGTCATTCAATGTTTATCATTCTACTGCAAATATCATGTTGTCATTTGTTTTTCAATAGGTTGAATCAATAAAGGACTGTCGCTTGATAAAGGGGATACACTTTATTTTGCAACTGAGTATACATGTACATTGTCAACTAGGGCTACATTTAATATAAGAATTTATTTTTTTTGTATTTTGGGGAAAATATTTTGCTTTTTTGGGAAAATATGAGGATATTTTGGATTGGAATGGGGCCGATTTTATTCGGCCTAGAAAAATCCCTGTCAATGCAGTATGAACAGTAGTGCATTTTAGCATCTCAAAACTCTGGCCAATCTTGTGCTTTCGGCCACGATGATTGGAATGTTTGGGTATATTTTTCCCAGTCGTAATTAGATTTTTTCTTGCCTTCAGTTATGTTTAATGGGATTTAGGTACATTTATTTGCAGAAAACATGAAGTAAGCACACTCGTAAATTGTGGTTTCTTGCATCCACTTACACATGCAAGTGAATGAATCGTGTTAGAAATTATCGCCGATCAAGACTTTACTAAAAAATAATATGGAAAACACCGGCCTTATCTTGACGTAATTGTCAGTAAGTATAACCCTAAGCTTTTATTGAAACTATGTAAATAACTATATTATTAAAGATTAGGTTAGATAGTACCGTCAATATTAAACCTTTAAATATATATAATTAATCTAAATTTTTTAACCAATGTTTTACTAGCCCATCGGACTAACCAGACAGAAATATTGGTAGCCCGGTAGCAATTTTACAAGTCTCGGGCTACCGGCGCCACGAACCTGGATTTTGTGCGCGACATGTCGTCTTGTTGTGGTGAGTACTTATGCCAAGTTATTTGAAAATCCGTCCAGGAATGTCAGATTTATTGAACAGACACGATTGTACGGACAGACTGACTGTGCAATTACTAAATGCCGCCCTTCAGGGGCATAAAAAATATGAAACTGTGCCCTGCCGCATTTCTGTTAAGAATGACATAAGCTGTCACCTACAGTAGCATGGCATTCTATGGTATCACCGTACTTAAGTGGTTTGAAGGCAAAAATAAACTGTAAACAATATGTAAAGAAACAGGAAATATATACATGCTTTCTGTGATCCTTCTATAAAATTGTTATGATACAAAATTTAATTAACTTTACATAAAAATGTCAGAATTAGATTTGAAAAGGAGGGTCCCCTATTGGAAGCCAGTATACTTCTTGTAAATAGTTTGGCAACAGCCAGAAGACAAATTCACACACGGCACCGTGAAGCAAAAAGCTTCTGACAGAGACCCTGCATGGGTGTCTGAACATGACGATCTCTGACCTACTTCTCATAAATAGTCTGGCAATGGATGGAAGATAAAATTTGTATGCGGCGCCGCAAAGCAAAAACTGCTGATGCAGACCCTGGGTTTATGGACAGTAATCTCTGACCTACTTCTTGTAAACAGTTTGTCAACAGACAGATGACTCAATCTCTTGTCTGTCCATTTTGTGATCTTAAGTTGGTTGTCTGGATTTTGGTAAATATGTTGTATATTTCACGGTTTTCATATGTTAAAATGATCTGACAGGATCGTGGACATAAAGAGTGACAATTCCGTGTACAGGTGGAACTGTAAAACCAGACCAGAATCTGAAATTGCAACACCTTGAAAGAAAAAGCGTACAAATACAGTCCCAATATACGTGTTAAACAAGGTAGTTTACATACCACAACACTGTATGTCTATAACATCCAATGTTTAGCTAGAAAGATGTAAAATGAGTGAAAATAAATTTTAGAAATAGATGTGTTCGGGCACCTGCATAGCAACCCCCGCGTACTGTAACGATTTATTTGATTGGTCCAAAATGAAATTTCGGATCTGTTCACGAGTTATGATCCTTTTGAATCTTATAGCTAAAGAGCTGTAGAACGATTAGTTCAGTAAAGATTGGAACAAGTTCTCTTTAATAATTAATCGATTTAAATGTATTTTCAGTGATATTAATCTTGATTCTAATACACCCGCACTATATAGCCTAGTTTAAAATATCTCGTTATATTCAACGATATATCACTGTAACGTTTGCAACGTTAGGAGAATAAGCAAGGCAATACGAATGATATCACTGTAACGTTTGCAACGTTAGGAGAGTAAGCAAAGCAATGCGAAAGATTTCAGATGTGTGCGTTATTTTCACATTTTAGGGGTATTAGAATAGAAAGAGAACATCGTTTACGGTGAATTATCTTGTAATCAAGATGAGCTGATTTCTATGCTCTTTTAGAACACCAAAACCCGGACATAGTGATTGGAACAGAGTCGTGGCTAACACCCGACCACCAAGACAGTGAGTATTTCCCCAAATCTAGAGGCTATACACCATTTAGACAAGACCGTTTATCAACCACGAATGGAGGAGGGGTCTTTATCCTTGTAAAGGATACTATCATTGCGACCGAACAAAAGCAGTTTAAGACAAACTGCGAGATAATATGGGTAAAGGTCGAACTTACCACTAGCAAACCACTATATATTGCAGCATACTACAGGCCAAAGGAAACAGACATACTAAGTACTGAGGAATTCAGGAAATCTCTTGACATGGTAAGCAAGAAGAAAGGTAATATTTGGGTTCTTGGTGATTTGAACTATCCACATTTTTCATGGGATATTGATCACACTCCAACTATCAAACCAACTTGTAACCATCTTCATCTATATGAAGATTTCATAGATCTCTTGGATGACTTCAACTTAGTTCAAGTTGTCAACCAACCCACACGATATGAAAATGTCTTGGACTTATTTTTAACCTCTAACCATACTCTTGTTAATGATACCAAGGTTCTACCTGGCATTGGTGACCATGACATGGTAATGTGTAATGTAAGTACAAAGCCCAAACTTGCCAAGCGGTTACCAAGGACTGTACATCTCTACAGAAAAGCAGACTGGGTAAACTTCAGAAAATTTATGTTAAATTCACAAAATGAGATACTTACCAATCATTCTAACATGACAGTTGATGAAATGTGGATTAAGTTCAAAAACACAATCGACATAGGTATAAATCAATTTATTCCCACTAAAAGGCTAAGTACAAAAATAAGCTTACCTTGGATCACCCAAGAAATCAAAAGACTCATTAGAAAGAAGGACAGTTTGTATATTAAACATAAAAAATCTAAAAAGGTGAGCGACCGCCATAATTTTCTAACTACTAAGCACTCTGTCAGACGTAAAATTAAAATGGCGTACAACAACTATCTAGAAGATATTCTTGGGGTAAATCAGGAACCATCCACAGAACCAACAAGTAAGTTCTCAAAAAAGCTGTTTTCCTTTATTAAAGGCGTAAAACAGGACACGATGGGCATATCACCACTGAAGCAGAACCCCACAGATTCAGACATCTACACCCAAAACAGGGATAAGGCAAATGTGTTAAACAATCAGTTTAAGTCAGTGTTTACCCCAGCATCACCATTGAAGCTTAGTCAACTATGCCAGGAAAAGGTAACACTAGACCATGCCTACCCAGCCATGCCAGACATTAACATAGATACCAAAGGTATAAACAAACTCTTATCTAACCTCAAATCAGACAAAGCAGCCGGACCTGATCAGATTAAGCCAGTCGTTCTGAAAGAACTTAGAGATGAGATTTCTCCCATAATACAGGTACTATTCCAAAAATCCTTAAACACAGGTCAAGTACCCAAGGACTGGTCAACGGCAATAGTAAGCCCTCTCTTTAAGAAAGGTGATAAGAGTGACCCGGCAAATTACAGGCCAATCTCCTTAACGTGCATCCTATGCAAGACAATGGAGCATATTATTGCATCCAACATTGCCAGACACTTTAATGCTCACCAGATCTTATATGAATTGCAACACGGCTTCAGAGAAAAGAGGTCATGCGAGACCCAGCTTATTCAACTGGTGGAAGAGCTGTCCAGACAGGTTGTCCACGGTCACCAAGTGGACTTAATCCTTCTGGATTTTAGCAAAGCCTTCGATAAGGTGAGCCACCCTAAGATTCTTCACAAGCTCAAATTACACGGTGTAACAGGTGATACTCTCAACTGGGTTAAGGCATTCCTATCTGGACGAACACAGTCGGTCGTTATTGAAGGTGAGAGCTCTGACTCAGTCAATGTTACATCCGGAGTACCTCAAGGCTCTGTACTCGGCCCATTGCTTTTCTTGTTGTACATAAACGACCTCCCAGAAAATCTTCAATCACAGGTACGCCTTTTTGCTGATGATACAGCTGTTTATGTCACAGTAGATAGCCCTAATGACAGCCAGATATTACAACAAGACTTGGACAGACTACAGAAGTGGGAAGCCTCATGGGAGATGGATTTTAATCCAGGTAAATGCCAAGTACTGCACATTACTAGATCCAGGAATCCCATTCAAACCCCCTATACACTTCATGGGCATGTCTTGGAGATTGCAGACCACGCAAAATACCTTGGTGTAGACATCAGCTCCAACCTCAGCTGGAACCACCACATAGACCGCACAGCTACAAATGCAGGTAAGACACTTGGTTTTTTGCGTCGGAATATCAAGACCAAAAATGAGGATGTCAAGCAGAGCGCTTATAAATCTCTGGTAAGACCTCAATTGGAATATGCCTCATCAATATGGAGCCCACACACACAGAAGAACATAAAGAAAGTAGAAAGAGTTCAGCGCAGAGCTGCAAGGTGGGTTAAACAAAATTATTCCCCCTATGATAGTGTAAGTAAAATGGTTGATAGTCTCGGCTGGCGGACATTAGAACAAAGACGAGCAGATACTCGACTTGTATTATTCTATAAAATTGTCCACAGCCTAGTAGCGATCCGATTACCAGACTACTTCGAGCAACCTCTCAGACTGACACGAAATATGCATCCCCTTTCTTACAGACAAGTCCATACCCGTTCAAACTACTACCAATACTCCTTTTTCCCCATGACCATTGTTATTTGGAACAGGCTGCCAGCAGATGTTGTCATGCTCCCCGATTTGGATGCATTCAAACGGGAAGTATGCAAGATCAACCACCCTATGCCTTACTAAGTGTGAGCATATATGTTTTTAAACCAATTTTAATTTTTTGTATTTAAATGTTTATTTTAAATTTTTGACTTTGAATTTAAGTCTTTGGCACTAACAACTTAACATTCACTTTCCTTTAAGGACACATATATGCTCACCACACTCATTTGTAAATGTCTTATTTTACTAGTAGGATGCTATATCTTTTAACTTTTAATGCACAGACGCGCAGCTGCATAGGTCACTCGAAAGAGGTTGATGCAGGATATATAGATAGATAGATATCACGGTTTGGCGTTCATTTGTAAACAATAATTTCACTTGCCCTTCGAGCTTGTGAAATTATTGTTTAGAACCGTGATATATTAAACGATAATTCACAGTACAGTAAACGATGTTCTATATTTCTTAAATAACATAAAAACTGACCCAATAACAACACATTGTACATAGTAGTATAATGCAGCATTTCGACAAATACAACATAATTTGCGACAACCAGCACGGATTCAGGAAAAGGCGCTCATGTGAATCACAGCTTCTGACCACCATCCAAGACATTGCTTCCAAAGTGGCGAAGGGCAAGCAGGTTGATGTTATACTGCTTGACTTCGCCAAGGCCTTTGGCAAAGTCCTACACATAAGACTCCTCCACAAACTGGACCACTACGGAGTGAGAGGCAGTACCAATAAATGGATCCATTCCTTCCTTAGCCACAGAACACAACAAGTTGTCTTAGATGGTACGAGGTCGGAGACAGCAGATGTAATGTCGGGAGTCCCTCAGGGAACAGTGCTCGGACCCCTGTTGTTTCTTACCTTCATCAATGACCTACCAGAGTCTATCAGATGCTCCCAGACTAAATTATTTGCAGACGAAAGTCATTGAAAACTCAACCGACAGCCAGCTACTCCAAAGGGACCTCACCGCCTTAGAAACCTGGGAAGAAACTTGGCAGATGAGTTTGAATATGGGACACAAGGGACCATGGACAAAAGGGACCAGACACTTGGGACCACATTTTTGGGACAAAAGGGACCACATTATGGGACACAAGGGACCATAGTTTTATTTTTGTATTGTGATACAATCATTTAATTAAGAAGCTGGATTATAAATGCAATCAGTTATCTATCTTCATGAAATGGCTATTTAAACAATTTATATGATAAGAACTCACAAATGACATAAGTATACTACTAGTAAAACAAATAAATAATTGTTGTTTTTGCATACCTTTATATAAAAAATCCTGGATTTAAATATCCTTAAGTAGTATAGATACTGGGGGTACCAGGCCAGTTTCCCTCCCGCGCAGGGAACGAGAATAACTAGTGAAATATGCCAGGGGGGGACTCAAGCAACACTCTCATTTATATCACCAAGATCTAAATGTAAGTCACGCCTAAATCAACCCCTCAACATATTCATTAGTTTTCTCAAGCACCCCGCTCGGGAAAACTCGCCTGATACCCCCAGTATCTATACTACTAATCAATCCGGTTTGTTATTTAATAGCATAACATTTGCAACTCATTAAGCAAAGTCAGAAGGAACCGGGCAGTAGTCTTCATCATCGCTCTGCGTATCATTTTTTACCATGGAGTATTTTATTTTTCTACACTTTGTTATTTTGTATTTTAGTTCAAGAAGCTCTTCTCTGTTTCTATCAAGCTCACGTTCATAATTATCCATTTCAACCAGCAACCATCTTTTTTTGGTGTCCATAAAATCATCACGGACTACCTCATATTCTACTTGGAGTTGCTTACCTCTCATCAATTCTCTTCTATATTTATCTTTTAAATTGTTAAGTTTTCTGCAAACCTTTTCTAATCTTTCTTGTTCCATTATATAATAATACTATATATAATTATATTTAAGCCCCTATTTAATATTTTCAATATCCTTAAATGGAACCCAACTATTAAAATCCTCATTGTAACCCTTCCATTTAATCAACGCTTGTTTCTTTTTATAATCACGTCGTATAACTTTTTCAATTCTGAATATCTCTTGCTTTGCTTTTATCATTTCTAATTCATAAAAGCTTCCATCAATGTTTTCATTGTTTAAATCTTTTATTTTGTATGTCACTGGATTTGTGTTTTGAATTTCATCAACAACAAATATTTCTTCGGTCCAATTCGGGGTATAACCTTTCTCAAACATTCTTTTATATTTGCTGATTCTAACATTATCCCCTATTTTAAACTTTGGCTTAATCTGAGTACTTTTTCATTTTTCCATACAAGTTGAAATATACCGTTCCTTTATTTTTCTCATCACTAGCTTCGGTTGGTGTCATTTTAATACTCCGATGTTTTGTATTATTATACTTGTCAACCATCGCCTGAAGCGCGTCTAAATATGTATTTGTATTGTTAGCTGTAAAATATTTCCACATCTTTTCTTTTAATGTCCTGTTAAATCGTTCAATTACTACAGCTTTTCCAAAATTAAACGTGTGATACATTTCGATATTATTATCATCAAGAAATTGCTTAAACGTCTTGTTATAAAACTCCACACCCTGGTCAACCCACAGCAATTTACATTGTCTTCCTGTACTGATTATCCGTTGAAACGCTTTAGTAATTTCTAAACCAGTTTTATTTGGAACTGGTACAACCCAAGCATATTTGCTAAATACATCAATAACAGTAAGCAAATATTTAGTACCTTTATTGTACTTTGAAAACGATTGCATATCAGCCAAATCAGCAGACCATATTTTATCAATTTCATTAACAATCACACGGCGTTGAGTGAACTTTCTTCGTATCGGCTTGTGAAGTTCATCTGCTAACTTGTCAGTCCATTTCAACGCCTTTTTTAGTTTTTTGAGTTTCCAAGACCAAGTTTGTATTTAGCACTAATCACAGGCTTGACTAACAAATTCTTAGCAATCTTTTCTCCGATAGTTTTAGACTTACTAGATTTCAAACCAGCAAGCATGTTTTTATCACACATTGATTTATTACTAGGATTTTCGTCATAACAATAATCATGATCGTTGCAAACAGCATCTAATTCATTTACTGGTTCCACGATATCAAGTGGATTACCAGGACCGCAATATTTATAACCAGGAAGAGTTAGCCCCTTTTTGGGTAGCAAAGGGAGCAAAGCTTTATGAATATCAATATTACCACCTTCTGTGTTTTTAACAAACTTTGTTTTAGTAATACCACAAGATGCACAAGTTGCTCTTAACATTTTTCTACCATTTTTTGCTAAAACATACTGAGGATTAATATTTTCAGTAATCTTTTTTTCTTTTATACAGTAACTCATATATAATATGATTAGATTAAACTTCGTTTACAAAATATGATGTTATGATGTTTTCATTTTCTACTGGTTTGTAAGGCTTTAATAATTTGTAAAGAATATTGTACACACTGTTTCCTTCTTGCAACTTTTTGACAAAGTACAAACAGAAATATCCGCACAGGACACTTGTTTTATCTTGGTATTGAATAGTGTTGTATTTTATATCAGGTATGTACGCTAAAACTTCTTTTGGCTTAACCAAACGGATCGAAGTAATAATTATCATAGTAACAAGTCCAGTGTGTACCAGGTCCAATATGATCATCAAGATTAATAATACCACATTCTTGTTTGTTTTGTTTTGCTGGTAATTTGTTTTTGCTGTGCACCCCACTGAATTTTTCTATACCTAACTGCTCAACCCATTTTATTATATCTAAGTTAGAGATAGGTTTATTTTTAAATTTTAATTTTTTTTTATAAATGGGATACTTCTGTATGGCCTAACTTGTGAGTCTACTTGCAAACCGTATCCTCTTCTATCTACTTGCAAACCTTTTCCAGTTAAACCACTAATAAGATATCCAATCAATGGAATTCCTAATGATGCAAGCATTCCAAGAAATCCTCCGTCCTGCTGTTGTTTTTTAGTTAGTTTAACAGGGCAGTGACCTTTTGACTTTGCTATCTTCTTTCTTTGCGCAGCTGTTAATTTCTTTGATTTTAGAAGTGTTTGTTTTTTATCACTAGGAACAGTTGCTGTTACCTCTTGCTGTTTTTTATCACTGGGAACAGTTTTCGTTTTGTTACTTGTTACTAGAAGCACATGCCAGTACGTCTTGCAATTGTTTGTTTGTTAGTTTAATAGTGCAGGAACCTTTTGACTTTGCTATTTTATTTTTTTGTGCAGCTGTTAATTTATTTGATACGAGAAGTGTTTGTTTTTATCAGCAGGAACAGTTACCATTCCATTTCCAAATATTTTACCAATACCAGTACTTGCCAGACCACTAAGTGCCCCTGTTGCTAGAGGTCCTAATATCTTTGGAGCAAATTTAGCAACTGTTGGTAAAATTGTTTTAGTTAACAAACCAGCTAATGCACCTAAAAAGCCTCCATTCTTGGACTGAGATCTCATCTGCGATTTTGATATATTTATGTCTAATCCCCGTCCATCAGATGTAGCTTTGTTAATATTGTTAATCTGAGTAGCTGTTAGCAGCAAAGGAAAATTCCCAGTTAGTTGGTTATTTTTTAACCTGAGTGTTAATTCACTTTTGTTTTCATAAGCCTTCGCTAAACTCTGTTTTTGTCCATCTGTTAAATTTACTGAATAATTTACGTAAGTCATATATATTATAAGTTAGATTAAACTATTACCAATTCATTTCCAACAGTATCAATAACAACATCTACTTCATAGAGAACCAGAGCATAAATTTTATATGGAGCAGCAGGAGGTATATTTAGTTTATATCTCAAATTTTGTTGTTTTGGATCAACACTGACCTCATTTCCCTTGTAACTCAAATTGAAATATATCATTCCGAAGAGATTTTTAAAATTACCTACATTGAGTAAAGTTCCGGTGTTTTTATCATTTTGCTTGTAAGAATAATTAATAACATCTCTGAATATTCTTACGATATTAGCATAACTATATTCGGTTTCCGGATAATAAACTCCATTTCCAACTTCCAATCTAGCTGATTGTAAATAGCAATTAGTATTAGCAGCATTTACCTTAAACGTATCCAAAAGATGAGGATTTTGTGTTTGAGAAGAACTCTTGTCTGACCTTTGCAAATAAACAAACACATGTTTGGGATTTTTAACACCAGCCGTTATTCTAAATGCGGATTCAGTTGCTTCAGAACTTCCGCTCACTTGTATCATTTCACAGAGGTAAGTCCATCTTGTTGATATCATATGATTTGTCATTACATAACTTAAACCATCTGAGTTAAATATCATTTTGGGTATCCACAAAACTAATTTATTAATAATTACTCGGCCGTCATCACCACTTGATTTGAAAATTAGTACATTATCATCTGTCAGTTGCAAGCTGATTTGAATTTGACCAGGAGGAAGCATGTTTGTTTCCAAACCTCCAAAGAAGGAATATTTATTTAATGGGATTACAGAGTCAACTTTTTGATTAGTTATGATTAAAGCATGGCGAATAGCAAAACCTTGATTATAGGTATCTTCTTCATCCTTCCGGGATTCTGCAGCAGTCGTATGATCTAAATAAAAATATTCGTTTGTTCCGGTTGTCTTTGCATAGTCATCAGAAATTTCAAGCAAGCTTTTGATATTAACAAATCTGTGAAGATTATTTCCATCGTAAACTGTTTTTCCATTTTGCTTTACTTGCATATGATCAATCAATGAAGCTGCATCGTTAATTAAAGCAATTCTGTCAGCGTCTGCGAAATTGGCTCCATCAGCAAGTTTGTTTACTTGAAAACTGATTTCGAAATATGCGTTATACCAATCGAAGTAAGAATTTCTATCATTCATTGTAAATTGGTAGCCACTTTTCATTTGTCTAGTATTATTTCCTGGTTGTGTTATTGGGGTATCTAACTGAATAGGTACATGTTCATATCTATTATTATATTGATCACTTCGAAACATCTATGTATACTAGTAATTAGATTATTTTTTATTAATTAATCGATTAATTCTTGTATGAATTCCCCTTCCGGAAAGTAATCTATTAATTTTTGTATTTACATCTTCTTCAATTATATCATCAGCCGCAACTTTAGCTACATCTTTTGTAGCAGCCTTTGTAAGTTCTTTTAAAATCATCTCACCTTTTGGTTTAGGTTTAATAACTGAAACTAATTTATCAGCAGCCATTTTTCCTACTTCGTCTCCAAGTTTTTTAGAACCGCTTTCTATGATTTGTTTACCAGCAGTTTCTAATGCTTTTTTGCCTGCTGTTTTCACAGACTCGCTGAATATCTTTGATCCGACTTTTGAAAGAATGTCAAATATGCCAGCTCCAGTTAATCGATCAACTTGAGTATATGTTCCCGTGCTAGTGTCATACACTTTTTTTAAACATGCCATATAACTTATGTTACATTAATTCCTTCAAAACAAAACGGAATGATGTGTGGACACCATTAAGATTAATAATCTTGCCAGAGAAATCGGTTATGTAAATATTAATACTGTTAATGATTGTTTTGTTTACTTCACAGAACCCGACTCTTATCGGTTCGTCTTTGAAAGGATATGATCTCGTAAGATCAGCTGTACTTATTTCATAAATAACATCCCCGTATGATCCATCAACAATAGAATTACTTATCAAATCACAGTGGATATACAATGTATCGATAGAATTTGTTATGTTTGGTGTCACAGTTCCAAATTTAGTTTCTCTGATAACCGCATCTTTGTCAAACCCGATCAAGACATGAAAGTTTGTTTCTCTTAAATCAAGCATGAAATTATTATGGATGGTAACCAAACATTTGAAACTTGATAAATCAAACTCAATTCTTATCGGGACAGGTGAGTCATCGGTTAAATCATTGTTTACAGACAATGTTTCTTTGATGTAATTATCGATATCAGCATAACTGTAATTTCCATTTGTAAAAATAATACTTTTCCAATCTGTTCCATTGTGATACCTTATCACTTTATTATTAAAATCCTCGCTAATATTATACCACGAGTAAGTCATGGAATTAATCTTATCGAGTCCAATGCCATACTGTTTGTTCCTGCCTAATATTAATGGTCTGTCAAACACAGTTGTAAAATTACTTGGTGTATTTGAGCTATTAATTATTGACGCTTTCTCCGATGATAATACAATTTTTTGTTCCATATAATATAGAATGGATAATTTTTATTCATACTAATCATTCCGGTATGTAAAATAGTTTATAGCTTGATTTTTCAAAATTGAAAACTTGTGTAGTGTTGTCTTCTATATCTGATCTGAAAATAATAATAAATAGCCGTTTGATATATAATTCAAATGTTTCTTTTACTATTCGTTTGCCATTTGTTATTACCGGGATAAGAGACTTTGAAGACCCGCCCTGTGTTGAATAAATAAAGAATTGTTCTACATCTGCTCCTGTATAAGTAAAATCTATTTCAAATACATAACGGCCTTCTTTAATAATTTGTAATTCACCTGAAGAATATTTTTTATAATATTCGTCACTTTTTACAAGTGGATTGGCTACAAGAGTAAACGCATGCAGAAAATCGTTCGCATGCCAGGTTCTTTCAAGTGGTTTTTGCGTCGGGTGTGATACAAAAGTATTATGACCACCACTATAATCTTGAATAATACTTATTCCATCTATCGTATATTCAACAAGCAGAATCCGACTTAAATAGTCAACTTTTACTTTCAACCCATCAATTATACCAAGAACTGCTGTATGCCGGCTATCAACCTTTTGATTATGCTCTCCAAGAAAAGCTATTTCACCATCAAAAACTTTGCTTCTTTCATCCTGGGCAGCTTTCAATTGCTTTGAAGCATCATCAATAGCAGTGTTAAGTTTATCAGTGTTAACTAGTTTGCTCAAAGCAGTCTCTAGCGACTTACCGTCAACCATGTTCTTTTTGATGTCTTCAAACTCTTTGTTGATATCAGCAACGTTGGTGTTTATCTGTTGATTTAATATTTTAATTTGAGTTATTTCGGTAGTAAAAGCAGTTCTCATTTGTTTTGAAGCATCAGCAATAGCAGTTTCAAGTTCATTATTGTCAACCATTAGTGTATTGATTTCCCCAATCCGTGTATTAATATTCTGAACACCAGCTCTTATTTGTTCACTTAATTTCTTATAGTTTTCGCTCTCTTCCAATACATCTTCTTTCTTTTCTAACTCTTTCAAAGCATCACCCAAAAGTTTTATTTCATCTTTTAATCCGTTTTGAATTTCAAGCATTTTCTCGCGGTTTGCTTGTAACTTTGTTTGTATTTGACTAAGTTTATCATCAACACCTGTTGTTAAATTTGTTATCATGTCTGGAATTTTATCAATATTATAATCACGTATGATTTTTGCAACTCTTCTTTGAGTAAATTGCTTTGTTGCCGCATCATCTGCTTTTGTTGGATTGCCAACATTGGTAATTTTATTATTATCCATATTAAGCTCACTTCTCAAAACATTTTCCTGGTTCCTGCCTTTGTTAAGATAATTAACCAAATGTTTTTGTTTTACATACTCAGACAGCACAATACCGAAATTTGTAATATTAACACTGCCGGTAGTAACTTCCTCACCAAGATCATTAAAAAGTCCCATTATATATAATATGATTAGATTAAATTTCACCGTTGAAGTTACGCTTCGCTAACTTCCTAGGCTTGTCCAGATACAGAAAGTCATACTGCTTGTCAGTTGCTTTTTTATACTGATCTTTGCTGACATCTTGTTCTTTGGAAAGCATACCAAGCTCACGATTAACCGGAGTTGCAAAGAAGATGTAATGAGAACAGTTCAAACGAATGTCTTTGGGAGTTTTGTAATAAGATTGTGACAAGTAAATTACGCAACAATTCTTATGCCTGCCTTGGATGAAATAATTAATAATATCATTTTGATTGCGTTCACAAACATAATCATCAAAAATAGCTATCTTCTGATTATCTGAATCCAAATCATTCACAGGGATAACTTCATCATTTGAACATTCTAATATGTCTTCAACTGGGATTTTATTCTTTTTTGCTATCTTTTCCAGTTTTTGTGATAAGACCTGATACTTGGACTGCTCTAAGTTTTTAGCAAACAAGTAAATCTTGTCGTAGTAAACTAAAGGTTTCAGCAACATGTGAACTAATGTGTTTGTCTTGCCAGATCCTGAATTACCACAAATTAACATTCTAAAACAACAGTCTGGCATGAAGTTCCATATCTGTTTAAAATTACCGTTTTCTGTTTTCATATCATAGTTTGGAATTTCCATTATAATAATACTTAGATAATACTTGTCTTAACTTATCTTAACTTATCTTAATTTATCTTATTTTAATCTAACCTTATATTATACATGTCTTTGTTAAAATGGAAAGAATTAGCAGATAAAAAGCGAAAAGCGAGTGAGCTTGTTAAAGAATACGAGAATAGAGTTATCCGAAAAAGACTCGAAAAAGGAGCTAGTCGTGATTTATACACAGGAGTATTTAAACCTGTAACTAGTGAAATAACAGAACAAACAAGACGGCTGGCTGAACATTTGATTACCCTTCCTGAGGCAATACGCCCGCAATTAGTTGCCCCGCCTGATCGTGGAGCCATAGCACCACCACCGCCGCCGCCGCCGTCACCGCCGCCGTCACCGCCGCCGCCGCCGCCACCAACGCCACACGCTTTTAAAAAAACAGCTGCCAAGAAAACCGCAGATCCTAAACCATCGTCGACTGGTTACCAAGAGGAACTAAAGAAGACAATGCAATCTGGACCAAAATTAAGAAGTGCTTCGGACAGAGTGCTAAGACCAAAAGCTGCCGAACCCGGGACAGACCTATTTGCAGAAATCAAACAAAAACGTGCATCAATTGATCCTGAGGATGAAGAAATAGAAGAAGAATGGAAAGAACCTGCCGCGAGGCCCAAGGAACCCAAACCGGTGTATGATATTGACTTGGATGCTGGTATGAATAAAGACGTACTTAATAAGTATGACTTGCCATTACCATCTGAAATACCAGGTATTATGGAAGGAAGAGCTGAATATGATGAATATATTGAAAGGGCTCATGAGATACACAAGAAAATAGTTTTCAAGATAAATGGTCTAAACACACAAATAAACAACCTCAGCGTCGAAAAACTCAAAGCGAGTCAGGAAAAAGCAACATCTGATGCCACTAAACTTAAATATTCAAAATTACTCGGTGACCCTGATGACACCGCAAAAAAGAAATCTTTACTTACAGAAGAATTTAATAAAAAAGCAGATGAGGCAAATGATCTGGGGTTTTATATGAAAAGGTTGCCTGAGCGAATTCGAGGAGCTAGCGAAATGGCACAAAAGACTGGTAAAGGGATGCAACAAAATAAAAATTCCTACAAGGTCGACAAAGATGGTCGCTATGGAATGTTACAAATTGATTTACCTAATCTTGTTGGTCATCACAAACTTATTGCCAAACAAGGAGAAGCAGTTGTGCTAGATATGAAAGTAGACGATGATTTTATAGACTTGATAACAAAGCGTTACAACAATGGAAAAACTTATTCAAAGCTGTCTCAGAATGCTTTTAAGAAACTAACAGAATTATCTGATTTACCAATTCATAAAGGTTCTTCAAAGTTCAAGAAGATTTTAGGAGGTTGTGCTGATGTTGAATATTACAATAGTCCTGATGATTTGGTTAATGCTCTGGAGTTAGTATGTGGGAGTATCGAATCAGGAAATAATAGTCCACAGATAATAAATAAAGGTATTAGCATAATCGATGAATTGTTAAAAATAGGTAAAATGTCACCCAAAGAACACGAACAACTATTTTTTAAATATTTCAATTAAATTATTGTCTAACAGTAATTATACATGAAAACCAAAGAAGAATTAATTGATCACTTGACGCGACTTGTGGCTGCATACAGATGCAGTTATAAATTGTGCGGTATTATAAACACAACATTACAGATTGCCAGTGGGATAATTGGTTGTACTGCCGTATTGGCATTGGTTCCAGCAATTCCTGTTTTTGTAGCCGCGGTTGGTGCAGTTCCTCCAGTAGTTGCTGTCTTAGTGAGTAAAACAAGAATAGCAGAAAAAAAGACTTTGTTAAAAACACATCATAGAAGTTTTAAACAACTTCTATCATATGTCCAAACAACAACAGGACTAGAAAATGACGAAGAGGTAATTAGGATTGTCTTTAATAAAATATTAGAGATTCAAAAGAATGATAACTTTACAGAACCTCTGGAAATGCATATGAAAAGGTTCAAGCTTAATGGACATTAAGCTAGTAGAGATGCTCCGTAGGAGCATCTGTTCAAGTTAAACGGTCATGGCATTAAGCCGTAATTCTTTTCTGACTTGTTTCCATATCCTATCATACTTGTCTCTGGTTGATTTTGTTTTAATCAGTTTTGTTTCTTTTTCTATTTTTAATATTTTAAATATTTTCTGAAAAATGTATTCAAATTTAATTGATCTTTTTCGGCCTTCTATTTTATCTAAAATCTTTACAATTTTGTAAAACAAATCTTCAAATCTTTGCCTATTTTTAGAAGACAAATCATATGCTACCAAGTATTTATCTAAATGATACTTTCTATGGTAAATAGTTTTCGTTCGGTTGTAGTTGTAACCTGTGATAAGATTGTAACCGTTGTGTGTGCCACACTTAAGACAAACACGCTCGTTATCGAAAACTTCACAAGTATCATTACAATTTATACATGCATAAGTACACTTGTAACACAGTTTGGTCCTGGTACAATATTTACAAAGCTTTTTTTTATTAGTTGTGTAAAATAAGATACAATCTATGCACACCCCAGGAGGATCAATAATACCTAAAACTCTTTCACAATATTTGCAATTCATTATATTATACTATAGAATTATATATTTAAATATAGGCTTAAAGAAATATTATCTTATGTAATTATATAAATAAAACAAGTAGAAATTGAAATCAAAAACTTTAAGGAAGATCAAATGATATATGCTCAAAGGGTTGATTTTGAAGATGCGAGTACATTAGATGCAGAGCTTTTAATTTTTTCAAACTTTCAAGATTTGACAGAAAGAATCATAAAAATGGTAAAACAACTAAAACTGTCATGGAAAATAAAAAAAGGAGATATAAACAAACTACGTTCTTTGTGTAAAAAACAAATTTCAGAGGCAACCAGTCGCCATCCAACTTTATACAATGATTCTTTTATTGCTTACTACAGCATTTTGTTAGACAAAGGAATTAAAATTATTATGTACGGATAAATAAAAATAATGTAATCTATAGTATATGAGTATTTACAGTTATGCAGAAGAAGAAAGAAAACATTTTGAAGAGGAACAGAAGGTTTATGAAAAAGTAGCTGCTTACGAGCAGGCTCTTTTAACCAAGACAAATGAACTTATCAAAGAGTTTGAGACAGTTCACATGCAACGATTGTCAGATGATATTGCAGCTTTTAAAAAAGATTGGGCAATAAAAACTGAGATTGAGTACAATGATGCTGTAAAGCTTCTCACAGATCTAGCAGAAAAAGAAATTAAGATTTTTAATGAAACACAATTAAAAGTAATGTCTGAAAATGTTGAGTTGTTCAGAGATAATCTAATCAGCAATTTAGAAAAACCTCATGTGATTAATACTGATATCGGATGTTACGAGGACTTTGGAACGTTTGTCAAAAGTTTAAAAGAAATGATTGATGCAGAAGTTTTTGATAAAGACGAGTTTATAAACTATTGTAAATACATGATAAAAATAAAATCACTGACAGTTGGAGGTGATCTTGAAACTGTTGATTTCGATAGATACTGCAAATATCATGTAAAAATAAGTCAGATGATAGATAATAGAGTTCTTGAAGAAAAATGCTTTCGGAGATACTTAGACATTCTCCTGGATAATGAAATAGATGCTCTCTTGGGTGAGGTTACTAACGAGGACATCAATGAACATTTTTATGAGGTTACCGATGAGGGTGCTGGTGAGGGCGAAAATAATGTTATTTGATTAATTAATTAATTAATTAATTAATAGGGGCTTAAAGAAATAATCTCATGTAATATTATATAATGAGTATCCGAGAAATTGAAACATCCCCAAAACAGTATAGCAAGGTTTTTAAAGTAGATATTTATGGTAGTGATGATCCGATTGTTCAACTACAAAAAGCACACACTCCTGCTGTAAAGTTTCTAAGAGCAGAACTAAAAAGAACAGGTGGATTTAAATTAAGCATTGATGTAAAACTTACTTTTAAAAAAAAAGTACCGCTTGATAAAGAACACAAAGGAGGTTTTGATATTTTATACAAAACAGCTTACTTTGCCTCAAAGGCTGTAATAATATTAAACAAAAATCAAATATCAGAAGCATTAGACAAAGCACAGGAAGAAATTATAAATAGAATTGGCAATTGGCTTTCTGAAGGAAGTGGTTGGGTAATTGAGACACTAGACGCACACTATATAAATCGAATAAAGTATCAGCCTCTGCGAGGTAGCTCTTATTTGGATTTACCAAAAGAACTTGCTAATTCTAAAAAAGGACTAATAAATATAAAAAATGAAAAAGATAATGAGTGCTTTAGATGGTGCCATTTGGCTTATAAATTCCCTGTCAATAATAAACCACAAAGAATAACAAAGTACAAAAAGCATATTGATGATCTTGATTACAAGGGAATAACATTTCCTGTTACTATCAAACAAATCCCAAAAATAGAAAAACAAAACAACATTTGTTTTAACATATTTGGATATGAAGATAATCAAGTATACCCCTTGTACATATCAAAAAATAAAGCAAAAGAATATGTTGACATGCTTTTGATCACCGAAGAAGAAAAAAATCATTACGTATGGATAAAAAACTTTAACAGTTTGATGTATAATCAAACAGCGCACAATGAAAAAAAAATGGTTTTGTAAAACATGCCTACAATGCTTTACATTAGAACGTGTGCTAAAAATGCATGAGCCTGATTGTCTTTCACTTAATGGAAAACAAGCAATAAAAATGCCAAACGAAGATGAAAAAGTTAAGTTTAAAAACTATGACAGGCAGCTAATGGTTCCGTTTGTTATATATGCTGATTTTGAAGCAGTAACCGAAAGTATTTCTTCAGCATCAAACAATCCTAAAAAATCACATACAGAAGCATATCAAAAGCATACTGATTGCAGTTATGGGTATAAGGTTGTTTGTTGTTATGATGATCAATATTCAAAACCAGTTGTAACGTATAGAGGACCAAATGCTGTTTACAAGTTTTTGGAAAAAATGATAGAAGAAGAAAAGTGGTGCAAAAAAACTATGAATGCAAACTTTAAAAAAGATCTAGTAATGTCACAGGAAGAAGAAGCTAGATTCAAAAAATCTAAATCATGTCATATTTGTGGTAACGGTTTTAAATCAACTTTCAAAAAAGATGATCCTGACTACTCAGTAGCATACAAAAACTCCATCAGAAAAGTTAGAGATCATTGTCATATAACTGGAAAGTACAGGGGAAGCGCTCATGATATATGTAATATTAATTTCAGGTTGACCAGAAAAATACCTGTTGTGTTTCATAACTTGAGAGGATATGACTCTCACTTCATAATGCAACACATCGGAAAGTTTAAACAAAACATAAATGTTATACCGAATAACATGGCAAAGTATATGGCTTTCATGTTAGGAAAAAGTTTAGTATTTATCGATAGTTTTCAGTATATGTCTCAATCATTAGATAATCTAGTAAAAAACGTTCCGTCGTTTCAATACATATCTCAAGAATACAGCGGTAAAAAGTTAGACTTGCTAAAAAGAAAAGGCGTTTATCCTTATGATTATATGAACAGTTTTGAACGTTTCAAGGATATTAAGTTACCCGGCAAAGATAGCTTTTATTCTGAATTAAATGATGAGCACATTTCAGATGCGGATTATGAACACGCTAAAAGAATATGGAAAACATTTAAGATTAAAAATATGGGAGAATATCATGATCTGTATCTTAAGACTGATGTGCTGTTGCTGACAGATGTTTTTGAAAACTTCAGAAAAATGTGCATTGAGTATTACAAATTAGATCCTTGCCATTACTTCAGTAGTCCTGGGTTAGCCTGGGATGCGTGCCTCAAGATGACTGGTATTCAACTTGACTTAATAACTGATATTGATCAATATTTGTTTGTGGAAAAAGGATTAAGAGGCGGAACGAGTTACATTGCAAATAGATATTCAAAAGCTAATAACAAATATATGAAAGACTATGACAAGAAAAAAGAAAGCAAGTACATAATATATTTAGATGCAAATAACTTGTACGGATGGGCTATGTGTCAACCGTTACCTACTGGCAACTTCAAGTGGGTTGATAAGTTTGAAAAAGGAAAAACAAATTACATTGTTGAGTGTGATATTGAGTATCCTGAAGAACTTTATGATTTACATAATGATTATCCTCTTGCTCCAGGGGGCGTCCGTGGCCGAGTGGTTAACGTCTCTGACTTGAAATCACTTGCCCCTCACCGCTGTAGGTTCGATCCCTCAGGGACCTAGGAATCTTTATGTGAGGAAGCTATCCAGCTAGCTTGCGGAACGTCGGTGGTTCTACCCAGGTGCCCGCCCGTGCACGAAAATTGCCCGGAGGGGCACCTGGGGTCTTCCTCCACCAATGGAAGCTGGAAAGTCGCCATATGACCTTAGCTGTTGGTGCGACTATAAAATCCAATTCAATCAATCCTCTTGCTCCAGAAAGTTTAAATATAAAAGATGAGTGGTTGTCAGACTATTGTAAAAATTTAAAACAAAAGTTTAATTTAGGATCTAGTAAAGTTAACAAACTTGTTACGACGTTGAAAAATAAAGAAAAATATGTTGTGCATTTTAGAAACTTAGAATTGTATAAAACGCTTGGATTAAAGGTAACAAAAATACATCGAATACTACAGTTTGACGAATCACAGTGGTTAAAGACATACATAGATTTTAATACTGCTAAGAGAACAGCCGGTAAAAATGCTTTTGAAAAGGATTTCTTCAAACTGATGAACAATTCAGTTTTTGGTAAAACTATGGAAAATTTGAGAAAAAGAATTAATGTTAAATTAACTCACGACGAGGAGGTTCTTTTAAAATATGCGGCAAGACCTTCATTTATTTCTTGTAAGATGTTTAATGAAACTTTATTTGCCATAAACAGAATAAAAGAACGATTAGTTTTAAATCGCCCTATTTATGTTGGTATGTGTATTTTAGACTTGTCAAAATATTTGATGTATGATTTCCATTACAACTATATCAAAAACAATTATGATAAAAAAGCTAAGTTATTATTTACTGATACCGATTCCTTGTGTTATGAAATAAAAACAAAAGATGTGTATGCAGACTTTTACAAGGATAAAGAACTGTTTGATAATTGTGATTATGATCCCAAAAATCAGTTTCATTTTAATGATAATAAAAAAGTTATTGGCAAGATGAAAGATGAAACTTGTGGAATACCCATTGTTGAATTTGTTGGGTTGCGAAGTAAACTATATTCGTATGTGCTAGATAATGAGGTTAGCGCAAAGAAATGCAAGGGTGTTAAAAAGTGTGTTGTTAAAAAACAGATAGCACATGATGATTACAAAAAGATTTTGTTTACGGCAACAGAAGCTCATCATGAGATGAAAGTTATTAGATCACAAAAGCATAACATAAGCAGCTATGCAATAAATAAAAAAAGTTTATCAGCTTATGATGATAAACGATACATATTAGATAATGGACAAGATACGTTAGCATACAAGTAAAATACTCCATGGTAAAAATTGATACGCAGAGCGATGATGAAGACTACTGCCCGGTTCCATCTGACTTTGCTTAATGAGTTGCAAATGTTATGCTATTAAAATAACAAACCGGATTGATTAGTAGTATAGATACTGAGGGCATCAGGCGAGTTTTCCCGAGCGGGGTGCTTGAGAAAACTAATGAATATGTTGAGGGGTTGATTTAGGCGTGACTTACATTTAGATCTTGGTGATATAAATGAGAGTTATGCTTGAGTCCCCCCCCCCCCCCCCCCCCCTGGCATATTTCACTAGTTATTCTCGTTCCCTGCGCGGGAGGGAAACTGGCCTGGTACCCCCAGTATCTATACTACTTCCTTATCCTTAAAAGATCCATACTATGGGAACAATTTCACAAACAAATAAATACTATTAGTAAGCTATTATTTGTTTTCTATTTAATTTTTTGATGATTTGAACTTATTAGTTTAAATATTTTTCAATTAGTATGGCCCTTTAAGGAAAATATTAAGTTGGTAACTGGTTCCAGAATTCTGCATGCATTAATTAATAATTACATGAAAATTACTTACAATGAATATAAACACATGACAGTAGACTCCATCATGTTTAAAAAGTATAAGATCTAATATTATGAATAGTTAATTTTAATTAATTAAACTTAAATTCTTGAAAAAGAATGAACATTTTAACCTATAACTTTATTGAATAATTGGCCATCAAATGATATTCTTGAGTTTAAGTTATCCTTTAAATTATCATTTAAATAATCAAATTATGATATTTACCATTGCAATACACAACTATTATCAATGTAAATCTACATTTTTAACTAATTTATGAATGGTCCCTTTTGTCCCCAAATGTGGTCCCTTTTGTCCCAAAATGTGGTCCCAAGTGTCTGGTCCCTTTTGTCCATGGTCCCTTGTGTCCCACTACCGAGTTTTAACCCCAGTAAATGCACAGTACTGAGGATCATGCCCAACAACAAAAAGAAGGCCATACAGTCCAATTACCAACTCCATAGCCACCCACTGGACGTAGAGGAGGCCAGCAACTACTTGGGAGTCACCATCAGCAACAACCTCTCATGGGACCGGCATATCCAGAACACAATTGGTAAAGGCAACCGAACTATTGGCTTCCTGAGAAGGAACTTAAAGGAATGTACGCCTCCGGTCAAAGCAGCCTCGTACACCGCTATGGTTAGACCAACACTGGAATACGCCTCCACTGTCTGGGACCCATACCACCAGACCACTATCAAAGCAATAGAGCAGGTCCAACGCCGTGACGCCCGCTATGTCTTCAATGACTACTGCAGCAAATCCCCAGGATGTGTCACTAATATGCTGAAAGACCTCAACTGGGAATCGCTAGAGACCAGACGAAGACATAACCGACTATCCATGCTATACAGAATACAGCAAGGTACAGTTGACATCCCCTCGGAGAAGTACTTGCACACCAGTGACACCCGTACAAGAGGACAGCACCGATTCTTCCAGGAGAGAATAACAGACAAGGTCTACTACAATTCATTCTTCCCAAGAACGGTGAGAGATTGGAACACACTTCCGCCTACAGTGGTATCCTCGTCCTCACTGGAAGAATTCAGATCACTCCTCTTGGTGTGATCTGCTCCTTCATGACGACAAAGACAGCAGTGTAAATAATTTTACCAATTTTAACTGTAGATAGTTTTTGGACTAGCTGTGCGCCATCAGCATGCCTAGTCACGCAGAGCTAATTACGATCTATGAAGATCCCAGCTCTTTAACTGGAAGAAGAAGAAGAAGAAAGCTATGCGATTAGTTAAATATACACCATTTAATAATTTGAAACACGACAATTATGTAAAAAAAAAAAATCAATCTACACACATTAAAGCGCTGTCATCGAACATATGTTGAGAGGAATAAGCTTCTCCTAACCAAGCAGCACCAAAACATTCTCATTTCCGCTCTCTCAAAGCAGGCATGGATGCTTACGATTTGTTTAGAAAACTTGGATCTGGAGCAAAATTTGACTTCAAAAGATTTCGCTCTGATGCTGAACGACTCCATGTATGTTACCAGTACAATTAAAATGAGATGTTATATTTCTTTTTAAATTTTAATGAACGCTATATTAGTGTATCATTAGTTTCCGCGACTGATGTTTTAGTTTTTTAAATGGTCATATACCACTATTGCATTTCGCTAGGCCAGCATTATAGCCTTTTGACCTACAACAGCTTTTCCTATATCCGAACGGATGAAACAAAAATAAAGAAAATAAAGAACTATCTTAGAGACACTCAAAAATTACCAGAATATTAGGGGTAATTTGATGATTTCAGCCTCTAATTTTATACTTCACTGAAGGTGGGCATCCCAAGAATGGCAGTATATTGTTCCCCTACTTTTTTCAAATGTACCCTCAGTACAACTGTATCCACAAATTTCAGTAAAAATTCCTAAAATGAACATGTTTTATGATTGAAATGTCTTTTGATTGCTCTTTTTCCGGTTAAGGTCAGGATTCTCGAGAGAATGTACAGATACGATTTGGGTAATTTAATCCAGTCAGAATCTAACTTCTACTTCTTCCGTTATATGGACTGGATTCTTGTATTAAAATGTAATTAGTCCAGCGTTGACTATCCATGCCCGGGTCTGACAATCTGACTATATGCCCTAAGGCGACATTTTTTTTCTCTTGGTTTACGGATCCGCCGACCCCAATTTTCGAGAGATTGGAAAAAAAATAAAAATTTGAACATCTGTGTTTTTTTTCACAGCCGGCCGCATTTCAACGCCAGATGAATAAAAAAAAAAATTTGAATTGGTGAATCAAGATCCTCATGACAAAATACTCCCATGTGTATTCTGAACTATGAAAACACTTGCAATAAAGTAATTAAAATGTGTTATACACAAATTAAAACAATAAGAAGTTTGAATATTTTGCCTGGCGTCGAGTCGGCAGTTTGTCACAACTTTGAGATCGACAATTTCTGACGTAAAACTACATTATCCTGCTATTAGGGTTGTGTTTTCTTTCCTCTTTGATAAGAAATACCATTTTTGGCATTCAAAACACATTAATGCATGAAAAAAGTTCCTAATTGATGGTATTTCGATTGAATGTTTATGAAATTTTCGGGCCGTAAAAGTACGGTGTCATAGTAGTTCGGATGGTACATAATTTCGGAATTTTTTTTGATTTACATAATCGAATAGTAAAACATTTCTATTCATTATTTAATCCATCATTCTTTCTTTTATCATGTGTAAGGAGTTCCTGGAATCCCAGGGGCGTAGCTAGCCCTCTATTCATGTGGATTCATAATTGTGCTAGTGGGGTCCGGGGGCATGCCCCCCGGAAAATTTTGAAAACAATGGTGCATTCTGAGGTGTTTTTGTCAGAATCATGTGGATTCAGCCGCGTACTCGCGTATAGGCAGCTACGCGCCTGTAACTTTTAAATGAATTTTACTCTAAGCTCCTAATTCTTTAACTTGGAAAAAGTGGTAACAAAATGAAAAATGTAGCCAGAGGAGGCCCTGATAGTATAATAAAACCTGATTAAAAATTTGGCTCCAAGTTCGGCTCCAGTTTCACCAAGTCAGCTCTGATTATTATAGTTTGGCAAAAGTGCTAGTACTCTCCTTTGCATCGGTTGTAAATTTCAATGTAATATATATTCTATTCTAACGAAGTGATAAATAAGTCTGCTGACTAGGGAGCATATAGTGGTAACAAAAAGAAAAATATAGTCAGGGGAGGTTCTGAGTAATACATACAAATGTGTGCTATAAAAGTGAATAAAGACACATTTCCACTAAGAAAAAAATATTGGACCTTTGCATTTTAAATCAGGGACTGTCCATTTTAAATCAGGGCCTGTCCATTTTCAGAAGCAACAAGCCCCGGGCCTGACTCTAAAAATAATTTTCTTTGAGCACTGAATATTAAAAGAATATTCAACGATTTAAATACATGTTGTGTTGTATAAACTTACGGTTTTATATGAGAAACATGGTCACCATGTTTGAAATTTGTACTTAGAAACACATTTAATTTTATTTTTTTCCCTTTCTACCGAGCGTAAAAAAATAAGAAAAATTCCGTAAACCAAGATTTTTTTTTTTTTCAACCAATCAGAAGCCCCAACTCAATAGTGGTATGATATCTGATCAAATGTGCTTATGTGGCTGTATAACTTAATCTACTTATATATACTAGGGCTGACTATTGAAGGGACAATTGACTATTGCGATAGTATTGCTATTGCAGAAATTACAATTGCAATACTATTACCATTGAGATACTACTGGGAAAAATTTAATTATTACAACTACCTTATGAGATACAACTATAACAAAGAAGCAGATGAAATTATACTGTTCTTTGTTTTTATATTATCTCCAAATGAACAAGATGAACTATAAAAGCACAAATAAATTATTATCCAGCGTTTTTTTTCCTTCTTTGGATGGGTCCGGTAAACGGATCCGTTCCCAATCGCCAAAAAATAGCATTTTTCCCAATTTTGAGTAAAAAAAAAAAAAAAAAAAATTCCCAATTCCAGATTTTTCTTCCCATAATTTTAAAATGTTTTAGAATAATCTTCTTAATAAAGTTTTTTACCAGGGTTTTCGACATTTCTTCTGCTTTTCTGTTTATTTTTTTTCCTCAATTCTTAGAAAAAACGCACGTTTTTTCCCAATTTTGAGAAAAATCTCGTGTTTTTTCCCAATTTGACCGGCCACGGACCCATTCCCAAAATGGTGAAAAACTTAGAAGGCATAAAAACACTAATGAAGTTATTAACCGGATTATTACCGAAGCATTGTGGTGTAGTGGTTATAGCGTCTGCCTTGCATTCGGGAGGTCGTGGGTTCGAGTCCCCTGACCGCGTCATACCAAAGACTTTAAAAATGGAGTAGTCACTTGTAACCCTTGCCTGACGAGCAAATAATGGGTAGTGCTACGACTGATTGACCAGTGTCAGAATAATGTGACTGGGTGGGTGGGGGTATCATGTCTACTACGGCGTGGTATTCCAGTGTGGCAGCACTATAAAGAAACCATTGAGTTCGCTGCTTCAAGTAGACATATCATCACATCACACAGCAACACACAGATAAAAGTCCAGACATTGTGCCTATAATCGTCGGGTAGGACGCCTGTCGTAGGTGGAGGGACTATAATCCTTAGAAATACACACACTTAACCGGATTATTAAATGAAATATGTAATGACTATTGAAACTATCGATAGTTCAGCATACTATTGGCGATAGCATTTGATAGTTCAAGTTGCTCTCGATGCATAGTTATTGGGACGATCACTATTGCAATATATCGATAGTTTGATGTATTGTAACACCTATAAGGCCAGAGTTTTTTTATAGTTTGTTTTACGGGAGATTTTGAAAAAAAATGCATTAGGAGGAGGAAATAAAAATAAAATAAAAAATGGGGAAAATGAGGAGTCAATAAAAAAAAAATAAAAAAAAATAGAAAATTGTTATATGACAAGACTTAACTCTGTCATGTATTTTACTTGAATTATCCTCCCTTTTTACTTAAAAATGTTGAATTCGCAATCCGGTGTTCACAACACTGTTGATGCGTCACTTGTTTTAAAATATTTCACACTTTCAATGACTATGTTCAATTCATTTTCAGCTTGTAAAAGCACAGGTGCCTTCAACAGCAAAAACACAAGATGCGAGTAAACAGACAAGTGTGGAAATCAACAACTTGCAAAAGACTTCTGCAAAGATAACTGGTAAATATTCATTTTGTTGATCAAGCATGTCAAGAATAGAAAATATCAGAATTTAAAACATGTTCGTAATATAATCACAAGTGGACTGTGGTTCATCCGTCCGTCCATCTCACGTTTTGACTATTTCTTCAGTTTTGAAAGGATTTAACTCATAATTGGTAGGACTGTTTGCCATCATGTGAATATGATCATATTTATCATCAGTTGGATTCGACAATTTTAATTTATGGCTCTTTTTGGACTTAGACATGTTATAGTCTAATAAGAACTTTGTGGCCGCAACTAGTCATTCATTTGAAGGGATTCAATTCATATTTGGTAGGATTGTTTGCTAGGATTGTTTGCCATCACGTATATAATATAGGGTTATTATTGAAGTAAGTATTCTTTAAGATTGCATCACTTCTTGTATATACGCCATATCTCCAGGATCACACTCCTCACTTCTTGTATATACGCCATATCTCCAGGATCACACTCCTCACTTCTTGTATATACGCCGTATCTCCAGGATCACACTCCTCACTTCTTGTATATATGCCATATCTCCAGGATCACACTCCTCATTTCTTGTATATACGCCATATCTCCAGGATCACACTCCTCACTTCTTGTATATATGCCATATCTCCAGGATCACACTCCTCACTTCTTGTATATACGCCATATCTCCAGGATCACACTCCTCACTTCTTGTATATATGCCATATCTCCAGGATCACACTCCTCATTTCTTGTATATACGCCATATCTCCAGGATCACACTCCCCACTTCTTGCATATACGCCATATCTCCAGGATCACACTCCTCACTTCTTGTATATACGCCATATCACCAGGATCACACTCCTCACTTCTTGTATATACGCCATATCTCCAGGATCACACTCCTCACTTCTTGTATATATGCCATATCTCCAGGATCACACTCCTCACTTCTTGTATATACGCCATATCTCCAGGATCACACTCCTCACTTCTTGTATATACGCCGTATCTCCAGGATCACACTCCTCACTTCTTGTATATACGCCGTATCTCCAGGATCACACTCCTCACTTTTTGTATATACGCCTTATCTCCAGGATCACACTCCTCACTTCTTGTATATATGCCATATCTCCAGGATCACACTCCTCACTTCTTGTATATACGCCATATCTCCAGGATCACACTCCTCACTTCTTGTATATACGCCGTATCTCCAGGATCACACTCCTCACTTCTTGTATATACGCCGTATCTCCAGGATCACACTCCTCACTTTTTGTATATACGCCTTATTTCCTGGATCACATCCAGGATCACACTCCTCACTTCTTGTATATACGCCATATCTCCAGGATCACAATCCTCAATTCTTGTATATTCGTCGTATCTCCAGGATCACACTCCTCACATCTTGTATATACACCATATCTCCAGGATCACACTCCTCACTTCTTGTATATACGCCGTATCTCCAGGATCACACTCCTCACTTTTTGTATATACGCCGTATCTCCAGGATCACACTCCTCACTTTTTGTAAATACGCCATATCTCCAGGATCACACTCCTCACTTCTTGTATATATGCCATATCTCCAGGATCACACTCCTCACTTCTTGTATATACGCCATATCTCCAGGATCACACTCCTCACTTCTTGTATATACGCCGTATCTCCAGGATCACACTCCTCACTTCTTGTATATACGCCATATCTCCAGGATCACACTCCTCACTTTTTGTATATACGCCTTATTTCCAGGATCACATCCAGGATCACACTCCTCACTTCTTGTATATACGCCATATCTCCAGGATCACAATCCTCAATTCTTGTATATACGTCGTATCTCCAGGATCACACTCCTCACATCTTGTATATACGCCATATCTCCAGGATCACACTCCTCACTTCTTGTATATACGCCGTATCTCCAGGATCACACTCCTCACTTCTTGTATATACGCCTTATCTCCAGGATCACACTCCTCAATTCTTGTATATACGCCATATCTCCAGGATCACACTCCTCACTTCTTGTATATAAGCCATATCTCCAGGATCACACTTCTCACTTCTTGTACATATGTCATATCTCCAGGATCACACTCCTCACTTCTTGTACACATGCCATATCTCCAGGATCACACTCCTCACTTCTTGTATATATGCCATATCTCCAGGATCACACTCCTCACTTCTTGTATATAAGCCATATCTCCAGGATCACACTCCTCACTTCTTGTATATACGTCGTATCTCCAGGATCACACTCCTCACATCTTGTATATACGCCATATCTCCAGGATCACACTCCTCACTTCTTGTATATATGCCGTATCTCCAGGATCACACTCCTCACTTCTTGTATATACGCCGTATCTCCAGGATCACACTCCTCACTTCTTGTATATACGCCATATCTCCAGGATCACACTCCTCACTTCTTGTATATATGCCATATCTCCAGGATCACACTCCTCACTTCTTGTATATACGCCATATCTCCAGGATCACACTCCTCACTTCTTGTATATACGCCATATCTCCAGGATCACACTCCTCACTTCTTGTATATACGCCATATCTCCAGGATCACACTCCTCACTTCTTGTATATATGCCATATCTCCAGGATCACACTCCTCACTTCTTGTATATACGCCATATCTCCAGGATCACACTCCTCACTTCTTGTATATACGCCATATCTCCAGGATCACACTCCTCACTTCTTGTATATAAGCCATATCTCCAGGATCACACTCCTCACTTCTTGTATATATGCCATATATCCAGGATCACACTCCTCACTTCTTGTATATACACCATATCTCCAGGATCACACTCCTCACTTCTTGTATTTATGCCATATATCCAGGATCACATTCCTGAGGTCGTGTATAATATATTGCTTGTCCACTCGAGGTGATAAAAGCTTCCAGAACATGTTACTGTAGTAATACTCCTATTTTATCACATGACTTGTGATGTGGGAGTGTAATAAAGCCATGATGTATTTATCATATTACACTAGTGAAATAAATATGCAAATGAAGGTCGAATCATCGTTCGTCCTTTCCCTTCAGCTCAGTGTTCATCAGAATTGCATTGTCGATTTAAAATACCGGATTATGAAAATCGATAACGCAGTCCCATTGTTCGGTGGTTTACGGAGAAGACCGAGTGATAATACAGCGTCATCATACAAACATACGACGTCATCATCCGACAACGTAGTATATAGGAAGCTACAACGGAGCTGCAATAAAAAAAAGAGACTTTTTTTTGAGTTATTTGATCAAATAGAATCTCACATTCATGCCAATTTAATATAATTTACTAAACTCGTTGGTTGAAATTGATATGAATTTTATCCAACTCATTTATTAAATTCAGTTTTAAACAGGCACTCTTGTAAGATCCTCAATGTTTCTTCTTTAAATTGAGTTTTTCCCTCTATAAGGCAGCTCTGTCATGACTATTTTATAAATGTTTTATCAAGGATTCATTATAGACCTAAATGAATGTCAGACTTTTGTTTTTCAACTCCAGCCCAGGATAAAGTAATAAAGGATAGCGACAGTGAGCATTCATCAAATGAGGCAACAGATTCAGATTCTGATAATACATCCAGTGACTCAGATTCTAACAAAGCTTCCAGAAAGCCAGATTTAGACCAAGCTTCCAGTGACACAGATGGTGATGATGATGATCCCACATCTGACACCAGTAGCTCAGAATCAGAAACAGAGTTACAGTTGCTAGGCAATATTAAAGCTAAGGGAGATGAGAGTGGAAATAGCTTGGCAGAAGAGCGAAAGAAGAGGAAACGGAAAAAGAAAATCTCGTCTGCTCAGAAAGTTGCCGATCTAAAACAAGAACAGGTAATTACATAATGTTAACCATTTCTTATAGTCATATCATATTCTGTGGTGTAATCAGGGCACGGAAATGCCAATCATCCGCTCGCCATGACGGGTGCTCGTTCATGCAGGACGAGTAGAAATTCAGATAAATTCTTGTAACAGTTTATCAGTTTGTCCATTTACATATCTCATACAAATGTTTTGCTTTGAACAAATTTAATGTTTGGCATTGACAATAATTGTCCATTCTGTCATTGTTTAAAAAATGCTGAAATGTGTTCACAAAGGATTGTTATTCTCAAACATAAACATTCCAAATTTTGTAATTTTAAAATTACCTCCCTTTTCATTGAAATGAGAATGATTTTCGATACCTATAAAAGAATGTTCCCATCATAATTGCCTGATTTTTGTCACCATCTTTGTTTACAAATAACTTTTTAGCATTATTATTGGTCATATCTATGTCACTTTATCATTGACCCCGAACATGCACAGCTTTGTATCTCGTCTATGGAAATGACATGCATTTTAAATGCTAAATTTATTTTGCCCAGTATATTATACACGGTGATTGTAAATATCATTCGTTACTGTACTCCTCATTTAAGTGAATAACTAAAACTGATGATGTCATATGATACAAACTTCCCTCCATAGTTTTCTGGTACCTTATGTATTGATGGTGTACATTTCGTCATTCAGATATGGGGGCTTTACTAATCAGAGCAGAACTACACTTATTGTACGTATCGATAAAGGCACTAACATGTTATGCTAGTTGTCTAATGTATTGATAGTGTACTTTTCGTCATTCAGATATGGGGGCTTTACTAATCAGAGCAGAACTGCACTTATTGTATGTATCGATAAAGGCACTTAACATGTTATGCTAGTTGTCATATATATTAATTCTGTTGTTAAATAACTGTTCAGTGAGTTATTACCCTGTTTTAGATAAACCATGTGCGAAACCTGCACCACATCCATGTTTATGGCACCGACATCCCAGATCCTGTGGAGACATTTGACAGAATTCAGACAGAGTTCAGTATCAACCCACGCATTGTACAAAATATAGAGGCAGCGGGCTTTAAATTACCTACGCCCATACAGATACAGGCTATTCCTGTCATGTTACACGTAAGTCCACACTCACGTATTGTCCTGATTTTAGCTCGCCTTTTCTGCGAATGCGTTGGCGTTACCATTACCGTTAGTTAACCTTTCTCATTACGCTCATATATCACAAACTTCATAACAAATGAAACTTCACACATGTATTATATATAGATAGATAACTTGTCACAAGGAAGTCACATAACTCCGCAACCTATTTTGACAAAAGTTATGCCCCTTTTTATATTTAGAAAGTTTCTTGGTTAACCTTTTTCGGTAAGCTCATATCTCAGAAACCGTTTGACAGAACTCAATGAAATTTTACTCATGTATTCAGTATAGATGGATACTGTCATCTGACAGCTCTTGTTTACTTTTAAAACATTTTATCTTGTCTACTGACAGGCACGGGCACGCAGCCTTCTCAAACTTACCCATGAGCATGTGTAGCAGTATACAGAGAAATGGTAGATAGATAGATGTTTAAATTGTACTTTTTTTCACAGATATTTTATGTCATAAAGATGCTCCTGTTGTTCTTGTATATATATGTAAATTGGGGTTTCTGGACCAAAACGAATATGACCCAAACAACCCCAAAATCCACCCAAAAAATCCACCCTTGAAATAAGCTGAGTTAGAGTTATATTTTGAGATTTTTTAATAAAAGTTGAAATTTACACCTAATTCACCATAAAATGGTGATTTTACTTGATTTATTAAAACTTTTTTAAAATGGGGGTAGTGAAGATTGCAAGTTTAATTTTTTTTATAAGTTATCAAAATTATAAAATGTTTATTTAATACAAAACAAATTTGTTGATTTGTTATTAAAATTACATTCAAATCAACAATTTTCCGACCTTGAATACAAAGGTGGTGGATCGTACTCATACACATTACTAAAACAATTTATTACACACTTTTTAGACTTTTTTGTAAGGTTGCCATTGCTTCTTTTCTTCCCTGCTCCACTAGTTCTTTTTTTTGAGCTTCACTTATTTTAGCCTTTTTTTGTTTGGTGTCTTCTTTTAAACTATAATATTTATCTAACTCATCTAAAATCATCTTAAACTCTTGATCAGATATTTGTGCATCACTCAACGCTTTTGATATTAACTGCTTTATACTATTTAACTTAGCCTCTGCCAAAGTTTTTATTTCATGATGTTTTTGAGCTTTTACATTAAGCTTGCGTCTGATAAAATTAACACAAACACCTGTAGCTCCACATACTATTGCTGCTATTTCTAAAGGTAACAAAACTGGAACAACAAATCCAATCCCAGCCATAATAACACCTGCAGATATCAAGGTAGTGTCAATTCCATCTGTAATATTAATACCACGTTTATATTTTTTATAAAGTGACTGACGTATATCTCGTTCTGTAATTAACTTTTTTTCAATTTCTGAAATCTTTTGTAATCTATAATTTTGTCCGTTTTCCACTGACAAATCAGGATATATACTTGGTGCCGTTGGTTGCTTCATTTTTTATTAATAAATAAAAAAATTAAATTAATTCAATTAATAATGATGCCACCGTATTTACAGCTGTAGCGTTGGCAATCTTGCATACAAAGTTAACAAGAGAACCAGCACCAATTTCTAAAGGTTTATCAAAGTTATCATGATTGCGTGGAATGATGTGAAGCGTTATGCCATAATTTGGTTGTTCAACACCATTGACAGAAACTATTACAGATACGTCACCATCTAATCGTTCACATGCTAAACCTATTCCCATAATCCGTCCACGGCGTGTCATTACATGCCCCACATTTTTTTCTGCCCCGCCGTTACCAAATGAGAGTATTCTGTTTGACACAAGTGGGCCCTTAGCCTCTGCAAATATTGTTATAATCCCATATTTAAGATTATCAACTCTATTTTTTAAATGATTAAACTGGTCAACAAAAGGCACAATTTGCCTATATAAATTTTGAACATCATTTATTAAAAGCTCTAATTCGTCTCTTTTTCTAGGTCTTGTTGGTCCATATATACTCATTTATTTTTATTTTTAAAAATATATTTTTTAAATAATTTCTAAAACACAACTCATAGGCAAACCGTGATTATCTATTTTGTTGCCATACTCATCTCTGACTTCTATTTTCAATTCAGTAATTGCACCATTCATAAGACAGTGATATTCAGGATAAAAACTTGTATATACTATATCTCCAAACTTCTTATTTACTACAGGCACAACACCTATAATAGTGCTTGGTGCACCATTGAAATAATTACTACTCATATTAACTTGTTTCAGATGAACATATAGCTGTTTGCAAGGAGCTAAATCCATTGGGTAATCCGCTATATTAGTACCTGTCAACCATTTTCTGTCCTTGAATCCCAACATTTTTGAAAGACCGCTTGACATTCGTGTATCTATTGGCGTATTTAAAAAGGCTACACCAATTAGGACATTATTGTCCAGGATAATCTTTATATTTAGCACATTAAACTTTCTTACCAAGTCTTGAAAGTTATAGAGTCCACCTGCTAAATGTTCTATTTTATCTGGGTTTCGTGTCTTTATGGTTTCATGAATACTATTATACCAACCGATAGTGTATATAAAACTTTTTAATCCGACGCGCTTAGTTCCATTTCTATTATCGATATACTGTTGTAAGTTAATAGAGTTGTCTATGTTTGAAATTGTATGAAACATTTTTTTTTAATATACACTTCTCAAAACTGCTAACTACACCGCTCACGTTTTGGGTTATATATATCGATGGGTTGAATGTTTTTCAATAAAATAAAAAGGAAATACCAATTCAATCATTTTTACATCATTTCATTTTATTTTTTTATCATTTCCCAATGTCTTTGAAAAATACAAACTCCCGTACGTCAAATCAGATGCTATAGTCCAACGCTGGGGAACAGATTGGATGTTATTTTGGCAGAATCAGTTAAACTTTGCTATTTGGTGTGCGACCACTGGCTGTGGTATTGATTTCAACAACCATCTAAAAGCTGATACTCTGGTTGGTTCGTTATTTCGATTTCATGTCTATTACCAAGTCAGAAGAATATTATTTGAAATGGAATGCATTTAGTAACACATATAACCGAAACGCATACGAGAGAATATGCAAGGAGTTTAACTTTGATTTATATTTAGACTGGAGACAGAAACAAAGCTATAATAATGGTCTAGGAACAATTTACAATTATTGGACACATATTGGTTATCATCCTTTGGTAAATACTGTATATGACAACAAAACCATGAGTTTTACAGTCTATGAGAGTGATAAAACATACCACATTGATTACATTGCACAAGGATCTGAGGCTGACAATAGTTGGTCTACTTTTATACTAGATGTCAGATTCATCTGGATTTACAAGAGCTGGAGTAGAAAGAATCAATGACAGCATAAGAACATACTGCTGGGCAATCCTTGGCTCACAATCACAAACAAGAACAGATATACTTGGAACTGGAACAGCATTTGATGCACAAAAACAATGTTTAGCAAATGTAGAGGACGCAATAAATAGCCCCATTGACTTGCCCAGTCAAATTTCAAGATATGAAAACACCTTAAAATATGCAAGAAGTAAAGTAAATTTTGTCTATGGAAGTGGATTGTACATGTCTCCAAGTGACATGGAATTAAGAATCGGAATAATACAAGACTACAATAATGAAATTGTAATAGTAACCGATGCACAAGCATTAGGATTGAATAATGATGTAATTGTAAAACCAGTGCCACCAAAAAATATTCAACCTTTTCAAGGCACCACAACAAAAACACTTTTACCGGAACATTCTGATAAATCAATACATAAAACTGTGGAACATAACCCACCAGAAATACAAAAAATAGCGATTGAACACGAAGATAACAAAACAACTATTATTGTTGGTACTATAGTAATAGGTCTTGCTGCATTACTTATTTACGAGATTTACTAAACCACTCTTTGGCTGCCACATATAACAACCCGGAAACAAACACAAGCAGAGCCCATAGATTGTTACCAAGCCAATTAATAACATTACCTGTTGCAGGTAAAAGCCATGATACTATTGCACCAATAACTCCTGGAAGTGCTGCAGCAGCTTAACCAGCTAGGTTGGCAAGAAATTTACCAAGATTAAATAGTTGTTTTTTTATCCAATCTTTTACACTTGATGGATCAGGCTTTGGGGTTGGAGTTGGAGTTGGAGTTGGAGCAGCACTTGATGTGGGAATAATAGAATTAATTATCACCCCAAGAATCATACCAAACGCAGTCAGGATACTAACAATAGTAATACCTTGCTCCCTAAACAAGGTTTTAATCCTCTCACCAAGAGTTGTATTCTCATTTAACATTTTGTTTATTGTCTCTTTTTTCCTGCGTACTTGATTACGAAAAGCTTCTCTGTTTTCATTAATGACATCCATTCTTGCACCTCTCTCATCTTCAAGGTCTTTGATGCGATCGCTAATTCTTTTTATCTGGAATTCATCATTATCAGTCTTAGCTTGTTCTAACTTTTGTTTTTCTCTTGTTATGTCTTTATCAAGTTGTGTAAGTTTTGCCACGTTATTGGTGAGTTCTTCCTTGACAGTTGTCATTGCTTTTACTATTCCATCCATTTCACGCCTGTCTATATTTGTTTGTGTTGAAACATCAGGACGCTCAATCACATCCCAGTCATACAATGATGTCTCTATGTTATCCAGTGATGCGTTTATGCTATCTATATCACGTGATAAATCTTGTAATGGAATAGCATCCACATTATCTGGTAAATTGTTTATTGTGCTCTCCAACTCTTGCAACTTTTGTCTAAATTTTTGTGATACTTTTGTTTTACTGTCATACTCCGGCAAATTCAAAAATTGTCTTATCGCCCTTGTTCCCCCAGAGCCAATAATCCTGTTATATTCATTTGCCAAAGAACCAAGAGCAAGAAATGTAAAAGAGCCTTGCCTGGCAGTTATTCTTATTTCTTTATCACCAACAATCCAGTATAATGTTTTACCATCTGATACTTTAAACTGGTCATAATCCATTTTGTCCGATGCCATTTTATATCGTTTTTCTATTTCATCATAAAAGGATTTTACAAGATTTTTCTTGTGTGCTTCGAGTTCGGATTCTTTCAACTCCCCACGAAGTTCAGCAATATGGTCGCTTTGATTAATAAGACTTCTTAGAACAGGCTCAGCAGGCACTATCGGTGCATCATCATCATCAAAATCATAATATTCATCATAATCATCTGGATCAAACGTAGGATTGTCAAAATCAAATCCTCCTTCAGCCATTGTTTATTTTATTTAATTTTAAAAAATAAAAACAATGTCGGCTTACGGAAACAAACTCAACCCTCATAGAAAACTAAGAGAACCTCATGGTGCCAAAGGCATCCGCACAAGTGTAGTAATAATTAATAATCCATCAACAATAGACCAAAACCAGCAACTGCTTGTAAGATTTCCCAATCTAAGTACTAATGATGTAATAGTTCCTCGTACTGCTCGTCTTGCCTTTGAAATAGAACTTAAAAGCAGAACAGACGCCAACGCTACTCTATTTCAAAATCTGGGTAGAACAATTGTGAAAAAAATGACAATAAGAATAAGTGGCAATGAAGTCATGTCAATAGATGACAGTGATATATATCATTGTTATGTAGATTTATGGAAAAGCCCTACCGAAAGATTAAACATAGCTTACCAAGGTATTGGTAAAGCAAACATGCTAAAACATAGAGTTGGTGCGGGAGATGCTTCCTCAGACACCAAAGATGAAGCTATAGCAGCAGCTTATGGAAATAGATTTTGTATTCCACTGGACTTTGAAATGTTAGAAAGTCATATGCCATTTTATCAAGCGGGGCTTGGTGATAGGTTAGAATATGAATTGACGTTTAACGATTATAACAAAGTTATCAAAAGCAGTGATGCTGATGCATCTTATGTAATAAAAAATATCTGCTTGGAATTTGATACAGTTAGTGATGTTGAATTATCCAGACAAATAAGACAGCAAATCAATGGTAAGATGTCATTTATGTATGATCGTATCTTGCGACATAGAAAAATAATAGCAAACAAATCTGATACTCTTTGGAACATCAACATTAATGTACCAGCACGGAGCATGAAAGGTATTTTAATGCTGTTTGAAGACCCAGAAAGAACAGACACAGAATCCTTTTACAACCCAAAGATTGAAAAGGTTGAAATGACAATAGAGGGAGTACCAAATCAGTTGTATAGTCAGGGCATGAGGGCATATCAACATTGGGATGAAATCAACAAATATTTTGCCTTGACATCAAAAGAAACAAAGAGACAGAAATAGTAGCAAGAGACTTATACTTTACCAATGTTTCTCTTGAGACTTATTTGACAAAATCATATGCTTTGTGGCTTGACCTTAGAACATGTGAGGACAATTTATTACATGGCAGTGGAAGAAGAATAGAAAACGGCAGTGAAGGTATAACGATACTAATAAATAAAAAAGCAGATGCAGATCAAACTTTAAATATTTATCTATATATAATACAAGATGCGCAAATCAATTTCGAAGATGGAAGATTCAAAGAAGCAGGATACTAGTTTGCAACAAAAATATCCTAAATATTCACACAGTGCCATTATTTGTGGTCAGACAGGCTGTGGTAAAACAGAGTTTGTTCTTGACATACTTGAACAAGAGTATGTTGGAGTTTTTAAACATATAATTATATTGTGTCCAACCATAGAGTGGAACGAGGCTTATAAAAAATAGATCCTGGATAGGACCCGAGAGATAAAAAAATAATAATTGTCAATCCCGTGAGCAATGGTAAAGAAATGTTACAAGAACTGTTGCGTTTCTTTTTCAAACAATATGCTGGCCAGCCCACATTATACATTATTGACGATTGCTCAGCCACAAAAGAATTAACAAAGAAAAAAGATATGTTGTCAGAGTTTGCATTCTCTGGTCGTCACGCCAAACAATCAGTGTGGGTTATATCACAGAGATATAATTCTGTATTGAAAGATTTGAGAGAGCAAGCAAAATGGTTGTGTATATTTTACACCAAAGACAGATAGTTATGAAAATTGTTTGAGAGAAAATGATGTTATTCCAACGCTGGAAGAGAGAACCAGAATAAGAAAAGCCTTAGCTAAGACTAAATATTCGAAGTTAATTTTGAGGACTGACCAACCAACTGGTTATTGGGTTGAATAATTTTTAGCTCTACTGAACAGATCAGAGATCAGCAGAGCTTATGCCGTGGTGCGTCGTCCGTCTGTCCGTAAACTTTTATTTGTAGCGACTTCACAGCTGAAACTACTGGATGGATATTCATGAAACTTTACAGAAATGTTGCCCATAAAGTCTAGTTGATCCTAGCAAAAATTCATGTTGATGTGAAATCCAAGATGGCCGCCAAAGCTAAAAATAGAGTTTTAAAATACAAGTTTGTAGCGACTTCTTCTTGAAAACTATAAGTGATATTGATATGGGACTTTTTCTTAAATGATCAGCATGACATGATGTTGATCCTTGTCAAAAATCGTTTTGATTCAACGTTAAACATGGCTGCCAGCGGCCATCTTTGTTTACATAGAGTTATATAGTAAAAACTTGTAGCGACTACTTCTCTGAAACTACTTGGCGGATTGTCATGAAACTTTACAGGAATGTTGCTCTTGATGTCTAATTGATCCTAGAAAAATTTCAGGTCGGCCGGAAATTTAAGATGGCCGTCACAGCTAATAATAGATTTTTAAAAAATAAGTTTGTAGCGACTACTTCTTGAAAACTATAAGTGATATTGATATGGGACTTTTTCTAAAATGATCAGCATTACATGATGTTGATCCTAGTCGTTTTGATTCAACGTTAAACATGGCTGCCAGCGGCCATCTTTGTTTACATAGAGTTATATAGTAAAAACTTGTAGCGACTACTCCTCTGAAACTACTTGGCGGATTGTCATGAAACTTTCCAGGAATGTTGCTTTTGATGTCTAATTGATCCTATCAAAATTTCAGGTCGGCCGGAAATTCAAGATGGCCGTCACAGCTAAAAATAGATTTTTAAAAAATAAGTTTGTAGCGACTACTTCTTGAAAACTGTAAGTGATATTGATATGGGACTTTTTCTAAAATGATCAGCATGACATGATGTAGATCCTTGTGGAAAATTATTTTGATTCGACGTTAAACATGGCTGCCAGTGGCCATCTTTGGTTACATAGAGTTATATAGTAAAAACTTGTAGCGACTACTCCTCTGAAACTACTTGACGGATGTTCATGAAACTTCACAGGAATGTTGCTCTTGATGTCTAGTTGATCCTAGAAAAATTTCAGGTCGGCCGGAAATTCAAGATGGCCGCCACAGCTAAAAATAGATTTAAAATAAATAAGTTTGTAGCGAATACTTCTTCAAAACAATAAGAGATATTGATATGGGACTTTTTCTAAAATGATCAGTATGACATGATGTTGGTCCTTGTCGAAAATCGTTTTGATTTGACCTTAAACATGGCTGCTTTGTTTACATAGAGTTATATAATGAAAACTTGTAGCGACTACTTCTTTGAAACTACCTGACGGATTTTCATGAAACTTCACAGGAATGTTGCTCTTATTGTCTTATTGATCTTAGCAAAATTTCAGGTCGGCCGGAAATTCAAGATGGCCGCTACGGTTAAAAATAGATTTTCAAAAAACAAGTCTGTAGCGACTACTTCCTGAAATCAAAATCAATCAGTAGAGCTTCAAGGTCATTGACCTCTTGTTTTAAAAATACAATCTAGAGTCTCCCATATAACCCATACACTCAATGCACTAACCAATATCGGTACAACATCACTACTCATGTTTTCCGGGGCTTGTAAAACATACCCTCTTGGCTCACATATAAAATATTCTACGCCATCCTTTGTCACAGAAATTACAGGCGTTTCCTGTGCACCTTTTTCGTACGTTTGTAAAAAATCACTTTCTGAAACACATATACAACATTTTACGTCATCTCTTGTCATAACATCCAGTGCTATTTTATTTTTGTTATAGTCACTAATCTCACCGTCTGTTATTTTCAAATCCATTTTTTTCTTATATAATATTATTTTTTTTTATTATTACAAAATATATTTTTTTACAACTGTTGCTAATAGTAATACTAACAGCAAAGTAGCAATGTTAATAGCAATACTGACCATAAATATAGTATTGCTAATAGCATTGCTCATAGCAAAGTAGCAATGTTAATAGCAATGCTTGCAGCAAATTAATAATGTTAATAGAAAAAATAGCAATATTAATAACAATGCTATTAACAATACTAACAATTACTAGTTGCATGAATATCGCTGCTAGTTGTTTTGTATTATATTTATTTCAAGATAAAAAATAAGATTAATAATATAAAAATGAATGCGGAAGAACTATTACAAAATATATCGCAACATACGGAACCAGATGAATCAAAGCAACAAGAAACAAAAAAAGAAAGATTATCAGCCATAGTGGCTGGCGGTGGTAGTCGTCAATATTTGGGTAAGGACATACAACTCACAAACATAGATGGCATGCCACCGGATGAAATTAACAAACTTTACTGCAGATATGAAGCAAGGCTTGGGGCAAGCATGACTAAAACTTTAGGCAATTCTTTTATTAACTTGTATGTGATGGGAGTATCAAAATATTTTAATGTAACCAATCCACCAAAGCTGATAGAAGATTTGGAGAAAGACCCATTAATTAATCATGCTTTGACGAGCGCTTGTTGTGAGTTGTATTACAGGTATGGAATGTGCTTAGCACCATTTACAGCAATACTGACAACTGTTAGACATATTGATTTTAATAAAAATAAAATTATAGATAATATAAATGGAGAACCAAGAGAGTGAAGTTAATACCTGTTGTTACACAACCTGTTGAACAACAAAAAGTAAAAAATCCAAAAAGAATAGAAGCTGGAAAAAAAGGAGCAGCGGCAAGAAAGGCAAAGCGTTTGCTTCAAGATGTTACAAATCAAAATGCTGCAAATCAAATAACAAAAATAACAATAGGTGAAGAAGAACCAGAAAAAATCAAAATAAATGTATGCAAAAATTATATTCCACCGTGTCTGGTTTTATTAGGCATTGCTGGGTTGGGTTTGTATATTTATAACAAGAAATCTGCTACACAACCTGTAGCTGTGCAACCTGTTCATGTTGCACCAAAAGACCCGTTTGATTTTTAATAATTTATTTTAAAAAAATAATCATATAAAAAAAATGGCAGCAAGTATTGACGGAAAACAAATTGTAAATATGATGTATCATGCAGGAGTGGAAACACTTCTAACTGTTGGATATTCTGAGATTGGCAAAAAACTACTAAAAAACCAGCACCTAAAGTGGATTTTAATATAGAAAATGTTGGGATGCTGTCTGTGGATATAATGTTAGCAATGTGTACAAAAGATATGTTGATTAAGCAAGGTATTATTCCTGCGGATATTATGAAATAATTTTAAAAAATATATATATAAAAAATGGCAAGTGCAGTAGCAATGATGATAGGTGGCGCATTAACAAATGCATTAGCGTTTAGTGGTTCAAATTATTTCTTTTCAAAAATGGGAAGTCATTCAGATGAGGAAAGACAAAGGCATGACAAAGCAGTGGAACAATTAAACGCAGCACAAGCGGAGTGGAATAAAAAAAGAACAGAGAGATTAGATTTCATTAATAAGCAACTGCAAAAAGAGCATCATGCAGAGCAGACTTTTGATGATGTAGACCAAGCTATGAAACAGTATTATTACATAACTGGCAAACATTTGCTTTTGGAACCGGAGCCCAAGTTGAGTGATTTTTATACACCATCTCCGGATCAACAGAATAGAGAAGTTACGTTTATTGTGGTGGGCATGGCTGCAACTGGATTTGTGGCGTACAAATTGATTTCATAAAAAAAAATAATTTAAAACTATAATTACTTGAGACTTTTTTGGATTTGAAATGAAAAGACTAAGTCATATGCATGATACCTATTTTTTTTGTTGTTTTTACATGGTTTCAATCCAAGCGGTCGAATATAATATGGTGGTTTAGCACTCTACTCTAATTTATTTTTGAGATGATCAGGCGCCCATACTTCACCGTTGTCTAATAATGTCAATACCATGGATGGACCATATTCAGTTTCTACTATTTTCGTATCTGTAATAGTGTATATTTTATTTAGTTCCAAGTCTGTCCATTTCTTTGTGCTATTTTGATATTGCTCTTCGAGCAGTTCATCAAATTGTGCAGTTGTGATTTCCATTTTTTCTTTATAGTTATATAAAGTTTATTCTTTAGTAAAAAAAATGGAAAAGATTTATTACAGCCCAAAAGGATTTTGGAGAGGTTACACAGCAGTTAAAAAATTAGCAAAAGAGGCTGGTGTCAGTGAAAAAAAGGCATTAGAATTTTTAAAGAAACAAGCTGTGTGGCAGATTTATTTACCTGCGCCGAAGAAAATAGTTAGACCCAGGTTTGATGTTTCCACTAAGAATGAAGTGCATCAAGCTGATTTATTATTTTTACCGCATGATACTTTTGGGATTGGTCGTGGCCGCAAGACATATAAATATGCGTTGACTGTGGTTGATATTGCAAGTAGATATAAAGAAGCAGAGCTGCTGACTTCCAAGGATAGTAAAGAAGTTGCTAAAGCATTTGAGAAAATATACAGTCGGCATCTAAAATATCCAAAGTTATTACAAGTGGATCCAGGCAGAGAATTTATGGGTGCAGTATCACAGTTGATGGTAAAACACAAAGTAAATATCAGACGAGGCAGAACAGAAATACACAGAGACCAAGCTTTAGTTGAAAGATTTAACAGAACATTAGCTGAAAGATTGTTTGGCTATCAGTATGCTAAGGAAATAGATTCGCAAAAACGTAATAGAGAATGGGTAAAGAGATTACCAGAAGTTGTTAAAGCAATAAATTCGGAGACAAAAAAGCCTCCTCCTGTTGAAACAAAAATATTAAAAGATGATCCTATCTGTATAAATGCAAGTGTAAGATATTTATATCAACCCGGGGAACAAGAAGGTGGAAGACGCAGAGCAACTGATCCAATGTGGAGTGTAGATATTCACAAGATTAAAAGTTATATGGTGACGCAAGGTATAAGAGTTTATTATTTGAAAGCACCAGCGCCGCAGAGAGGATTTGTCAAAGAAGAATTACTTATTGTTCCTGCTGATACCCAAATTCATAAGTTTTTATAGAAGCCATGTGCATCAGTTGTAATTCCATCTTCTCGGATGTATCTTTTTGAGTAAAATGGTGAAAAAGTTACTTTGTTTACTGTTATGCCGTATATTTGATGTTTTATTGATCGCAACATATTCATTTCATGGTTATATTTTTTTTTGTTGAATAGTGCATCCTTGTAGTTTTCAAAATTTATATGTTTTTTGACTACATAAGTTTTTACACCCTTTGCTTTTTTAATAGTTGTTCATCCGCTCTCAAAATAGAATATAGCTTGGGTCTTAATCCAACATACTCAGCTATAGCAACACCAGCACATTCGTCTTTCATTTTACTCAATACTTTTTTGTTTGTATCATCATGCATTGGGTGATCTTGAGGATAATCACTCAAGTCATACTCATCTTTCATTTCAGCCATGTCTTTGTATGCATCATCTGTTCTGATGTCTACAAGCAAGCTGTCAGTATCTGTGTATAATAAAGTACAGTTATTTTTGTACCTTTTTTTCAAAGTATTATAATACCAATCATACATATGGTACTTTGATAAATCCAATACTGCCATTCCAACATAAATTGGTTTGTTTAATGTTAATTTTGTTTTGTTTACATGTACTGCTGATAATTCATCTGAAAATTTTATACACCTGTTAAAGTTGGGTTTGGCTATTATTTTTCTTATTTTTTCATTTTCAGGGCCGTCAGTTCTGACTAGTTTTATATCAGTCCGCTTGCGTAAATTTTCCATTGTCTTGCCAAACACAGAGTTGTTCATAAGTTTGTAAAAATCTTTTTCAAATTGTGATTTAGCTTTTTTCCTAAGTTCTGTGTTTAAATTTATGTATGATGCCATCCATGGTTTTTCATTAAATTCTAATACTCTGTGTATTTTCTTTAGTTTCATGCCTAAAGATAAATACAGTTGCAGGTTTTTGTGATGTAACACATATTTTTCTTTGTCCCTAAGATTGGGAACTAGTTGTTCTGTATTTATCATGCCATTATTTTCTAACAGATTTGTTTGGTATTCAGACAACCATTCTTTTTTCACTGCTAATCTTTCCGGTGCAAGCGGATAGTCATTGTGAGCTTCATGGAGCTCTTTAGGATATTCCAAATCCACTTCTGCAAAATATCCTTTTCCTTCTTTTGACTCTGGCAAGGTTTCTGATTCCACCCACTTAAAGCCAGAATATGGAAGTGGTTGACTCATTGCCCAACCATAGAGGTTACAGGCATCATAATACATTAAAAAGTTGTTTTCCTTGTTAGGGTTATAATCAACTACATGTGGATTGTTTGCTTTGGCATATCGTTTTGATACCATAGTAGTTCCACCACGCATACTTTTTTCTATAAATAAGTGCATGTCAATGTCTGTCAAAAGTTCCAATTCTATTTTTGAATGTTTGAGTAAAACATCCAAAGATAATCCAGGTGCTGTATAGTAATGTAAAGCATCAAGTTTGTATGCACTCATACATGTTTTTCTAAAAGTTTAAAACACATCTGCTAACAGAGTTACATCAGTTTTTAGATATAAATCATGATAGTCTCCAAGAGTTTTACAGTTAAACTCTTTCCATATTTTTTGAGCATATTCGTAATCTTCGGGACTTATACTTTCATCTGAGAGACTACTGTAAAACTTTTCTATAGGCGGTAATTGCGTTTCCTTAAATCTTTCCATACTGTCCATATATTCGTATGGATAAACACCTTTTCGTAAAAGTAAATCTGTTTGTCCCCCAAACTGATTTTTAGTAATTTTGAAATCAGATTTGTCTATTGCTTTAACCAACTTTTCCAAAGACGAAGCCATAAACTGAAAGCTATCCAAGAATCTAAGTTGTCCGGCACTAAATGAAATATACTTTTCAGCGTTGTTTGGAATGCATGTAATATTACCTGTCTTTTCATGTATTTTTTGCATTATAAGATGACTATCATATCCTTTAAGGTTGTGAAATATAACAGGAATGATTGTTTTATTTGGTTTTATTTTTAGTTTTAGGTTGCAGTTTTTATGTGCTGCACCTCTGTATTCACCTGTAAAATGACAGTGGTCTCTTACTTTACAGTTTTTGCTACATTTCCTACCTATTTCATTTTCGCATATCCAGCAGTGTGTTGCTTTTTCATTATCTTCCTCATTTTGTTGTGTCATAATTAAGGGTTTTGGGTGAGCAAATATTTTATTAATGTTGCTCTTCTCACATTCTAAGTGATTTAAAAACTTTTCAACAGTATCTTCACCTCTGTAAATAACAGGTTCTTCTGTTTTACCATCATATCTGACAACTTGATATCCAAATCCACAAGCTTCGTGCACACTTGTAATTTCAGATTTCTTTCCAAATTTAATTGATTCTGGTTTGACTATACTTTCAAAATCAGCATATATCGCATAAGGCACAGGCATCTGATTTTGATGATTTTTAAATTTTACAGTATTTTTACCTTCCTTTGGCATTTCTAATCTGCAAGAATTTTTGTTAATACCATCACAGTCTTCTTTGTGTTTTGTAAGTAGTCCTTGTCCAGAATAGCCGTGAAGGCAACGATCGCAAAAGTAAGTTTGACCATGGTGTTTGTTTTGATCCCAGAGTAGTCTATTCAAATTTTTAATCCAGCAATAATGATATTTTGTTGTTTATGTTTTTGGTTCTTTGGAATAATCATCAGGGTTATAGTTGTCATCTATAATTCCTTCTTCATTATTTGGATCGTCTTCGTTTTCTGATTCAACTTCAGTGTCTTCAGATATTAAGATCAAATTAATTCGTTCAATATCTTTTGGTTGTTCTGATATTTTATATGGAAAAACAGATACCTTTTTATTTTTTCCTGTTATGGTATATCCATAAACGTTGATAGCAAGGTTGTTTTGTTTCTCTACTTTGGTTATTTGAGAAATTGGAGTGGGAAAGTCAATGTTATCTTTCTTCAAGAACTCTATACTAGGATACTTTGATAATCTGTCTGTATGATCTGCAGCTGGATTTAAAGCAGAATTTATTGCATGGAACAAACATTTATCATCATTGTTTTTCACATTTATAATTGCTTTTTTATCAGCTACTGCTTTGGGTAAAGGAATATATGAAGAACCTTTTAACGGCTCGTACTTTGCAATATTTAAGTAAAACGTAACACAGTGATCAATTTCTAATCCGGATGCTGTGTTTGTAAATCGAAAAATTTAAAATAGCCACACATTGGTTTGTCAACCAGTTTTAATTTTCTATCTTTAAAAACTTGTTTTAGTTCATTTATAACATTTTCTTGTAATTTAGCATATTTCTGCTTTTGTTCATTTATGATATTTTCTTGTAATTTATCATATTTCTGCTTTTCTCGTTTACGTTGTTTTTTAGCACGTCGTCTCTTTTGGTAATTTTCAAATGATTGACTAACCTCTTTTGGAGTTTCCTTTGGAACTTCTTTAAGAGCATCTAGCCCCTTTCTAAGCTGATCATTATTAATTACTCCTTCCCGGTGTAATTGTAAAATGTAGTGAACGTCTTCGGTACTCATTTTTAGCTCTACTGATCAGAGATCAGCAGAGCTTATGCCGTGGTGCGGTGTCCGTGGTCCGTCCGTCTGTCCGTCCGTCCGTCTGTCTGTCTGTCCGTCCGTCCGTTAACTTTTTTTTTGTAGCGACTACTCCTCTGAAACTACTGAATGGATTTTCATGAAACTTTACAGAAATGTTGCCCATGAAGTCTAGTTGATCCTAGCAAAAATTCATGTAGATGTGAAATCCAAGATGGCCACCAAATCTAAAAATAGGTTTTTAAAAAACAAGTTTGTAGCGACTACTTCTTGAAAACTCTAAGGGATATTGCTATGGGACTTTTTCTAAAATGATCAGCATGACATGATGTTGGTCCTTGTCGAAAATCGTTTTGATTCGACGTTAAACATGGCTGCCAGCGGCCATCTTTGTTTACATAGAGTTATATAATGAAAACTTGTAGCGACTACTCCTCTGAAACTACTTGACGGATTTTCATGAAACTTCACAGGAATGTTGCTCTTGATGTCTAATTGATCCTAGCAAAATTTCAGGTCGGCCGGAAATTCAAGATGGCCGCCACGGCTAAAAATAGATTTTTAAAAAATAAGTTTGTAGCGACTACTTCTTGAAAACTATAAAAGATATTGATATGGGACTTTTTCTAAAATGATCAGGATGACATGATGTTGGTCCTTGTCGAAAATCGTTTTGATTGGACGTTAAACATGGCTGCCAGCGGCCATCTTTGTTTACATAGAGTTATATAATGAAAACTTGTAGCGACTACTCCTCTGAAACTACTTGACGGATTTTCATGAAACTTCACAGGAATGTTGCTCTTGATGTCTTATTGATCCTAGCAAAATTTCAGGTTGGCCGGAAATTCAAGATGGCCGCCACGGCTAAAAATAGATTCTTAAAAAATAAGTTTGTAGCGACTACTTCTTGAAAACTATAATAGATATTGATATGGGACTTTTTCAAAAATGATCAGCATGACATGATGGTTATCCGAGTCGAACATTATTTTGATTCGACGTTAAACATGGCTGCCAGTGGCCATCTTTGTTTACATAGAGTTATATATTGAAAACTTGTAGCGACTACTCGTCTGAAACTACTTGACGGATTTTCATGAAACTTCACAGGAATGTTGCTCTTGATGTCTAATTGATCCTAGCAAAATTTCAGATCGGCCAGAAATTCAAGATGGCCGCCACAGCTAAAAATAGATTTTAAAAAAATAAGTTTGTAGCGACTACTTCTTGAAAACTATAAGTGATATTGATATGGGACTTTTTCTAAAATTATCAGCATGACATGATGGTTATCCGAGTCGAACATTATTTTGATTCAATGTTAAACATGGCTGTCAGCGGCCATCTTTGTTTACATAGAGTTATATAATGAAAACTTGTAGCGACTACTCCTCTGAAACTACTTGACGGATTTTCATGAAACTTCACAGGAATGTTGCTCTTGATGTCTTATTGATCCTAGCAAAATTTCAGGTCGGCCGGAAATTCAAGATGGCCGCCACGGCTAAAAATAGATTTTTAAAAAATAAGTTTGTAGCGACTACTTCTTGAAAACTATAAGAGATATTGATATGGGACTTTTTCTAAAATGATCAGCATGACATGATGGTTATCCGAGTCGAACATTATTTTGATTCGACGTTAAACATGGCTGCCAGTGGCCATCTTTGTTTACATAGAGTTATATATTGAAAACTTGTAGCGACTACTCTTCTGAAACTACTTGACGGATTTTCATGAAACTTCACAGGAATGTTGCTCTTGATGTCTTATTGATCCTAGCAAAATTTCAAATCGGCCAGAAATTCAAGATGGCCGCCACAGCTAAAAATAGATTTAAAAAAAATAAGTTTGTAGCGACTACTTCTTGAAAACTATAAGTGATATTGATATGGGACTTTTTCTAAAATTTTCAGCATGACATGATGGTTATCCGAGTCGAACATTATTTTGATTCAATGTTAAACATGGCTGTCAGCGGCCATCTTTGTTTACATAGAGTTATATAATGAAAACTTGTAGCGACTACTCCTCTGAAACTACTTGACGGATTTTCATGAAACTTCACAGGAATGTTGCTCTTGATGTCTTATTGATCCTAGCAAAATTTCAGGTCGGCCGGAAATTCAAGATGGCTGCCACTGCTAAAAATAGATTTTCAAAAAACAAGTTTGTAGCGAATACTTCTTCCTGAAAACAAAATCAATCAGTAGAGCTTCAAGGTCATTGACCTCTTGTTGTAATATATATCATATTATTTTTTTTTCTTTAAATAAAAAAATATTTATTATAACAAGAAAAAGAAAATGGAAAACACTGAGAAAACTAAAAACATTTGCCAATTTCTCAAAGTTGGAGATCACGAACCTTGTAAAAATAAACCAACAAAAGATTCAAACTACTGCAGTTTACACAAATTCAGATTAAAGCAAAGTAAAGTTTTACCGTGTCTAAAATGTGAAAAAGGTACAAGTGCAAAATATCAAATTTGTGTTGGTTGTGGTGCTCATATAGTTAGATTAAGACATAGATACTGGGAAGTAGTCAAGCCATATATTGTTGAATGTAATAGGCTAAAACATATAGAAATTTGATTTTCTAGTAAAAAATCATATTTTATTATATTCGTGTTTATTCGTTGATTTAGGTGTAATTTTGATAACAAATCAACAAATTTGTTTTGTATTAAAGAAACATTTTATAATTATATTACAAAAAAAGCAATATTTTTGTAATTTTGATAACTTATAAAACAAATTTAAACTTGCAATCTTCACTACCCCTATTCTAAAAAAGTTTTAATAAATCAAGTAAAATCACCATTTCATGGTGAATTAGGTGTAAATTTCAACTTTTATTAAAAAATCTCAAAATATAACTCTAACCCAGCTTATTTCAAGGGTGGATTTTTTGGGTGGATTTTGGGGTTGTTTGGGTCATATTCGTTTTGGTCCAGAAACCCCAATTTACATATATATTCTTGTTCTTTTTCTCCATTTATAGTAAGGTTTGTTTCAATAATGGCACACCATATAAACCTAGTGCTTATTGGCCCTCTGGTTAAAGCCCTCGGGCCATTTCGGCAAAAGGCACATCACTGCCATATATTAACCTCTAATTACTATACCAGAATCGGGAGATAATGGCGTGTGCCCCTACTGGATCAGGAAAGACAGCAGCGTTTATTTTACCAATACTGCACCACCTGAAGGAGCCGAGGAATGAAGGGATCAGGGCCTTGGTGCTGGCACCTACACGGGAATTGGCTAAACAGGTAACTTATGTTTGTAACTGCACTTTCCACCGGCCTCAGAGAACAACTTTTCATACATTAAACTATTCAGAATTTAATATGTGTTATTGAAACTTTACAGAAAGATATTATAATTATACATGGCAAACAAAAATAATTTTTAAATTATCTTAAAAGTTTTATTTTTTAAAGAATTAAATATATTTAGGGTAGTCATTCCCACCTAAAAGTACCTTGACGGAGGGTGTAAAATGTTCAATCTTAAAACATATTTGTTATTTAGTGCATATTTTTCCAATACAATGTATGAATCTAGTATAAATTGAATGACTGTTTGAGTCTTGTATGACATTGAGTGGTTATTTAAGTCTGGTATAACATTGAGCGGTTATTTGAGTCTGGTATAACATTAAGCGACTTTGAGTCTGGTTTAAAATTGAGCGGTTATTTGAGTCTGGTATAACATTGAGTGATTTTGTCTGGTATAACATTGAGAGACATTGAGTCTGGTAAAACATTGAGTGACTTTGAGTCTGGTATAACATTGAGCAGCTATTTGAGTCTGGTATAACACTGAGTGTCTGTTTGAGTCTGGTATAACATTGAGTGGTTATTTAAGTCTGATATAACATTGAGTGACTTTGGTCTGATATAACATTGAGAGACATTGAGTCTGGTATAACATTGAGTGACTTTGAGTCTGGTATAACATTGAGCAGCTATTTGAGTCTGGTATAACATTGAGTGTCTGTTTGAGTCTGGTATAACATTGAGCAGTTATTTGAGTCCTTTGTAACATTGAGTGTCTGTTCGAGTCTGGTTAACATTGAGTGACTTTGAGTCTGGTATAACACTGAGCGACTATTTTAGTCTAGTATAACATTGAGCAGTTATTTGAGTCCTTTATAACATTGAGTGTTTATGAGTCTGGTATAACATTAAGCGGTTATTTGAGTCTGGTATAACATTGAGCGGTTATTTGAGTCCGATATAACATTGGGTGACTTTGAGTCTGGTTTAACATTGAGCGGTTATTTGAGTCTGGTATAACATTGAGTGACTTTGAGTCTGGTATAACACTGAGCAGTTATTTGAGTCTGGTATAACATTGAGCGACTATTTGAGTCTGGTATAACACTGAGTGACTGTTTGAGTCTGGTATAACATTGAGCGGTTATTTGAGTCTGGTATAACATTGAGTGACTTTTGTCTGGTATAACATTGAGAGACATTTAGTCTGGTATAACACTGAGCAGTTATTTTAATCTGGTATAACACTGAGCAGTTATTTGAGTCTGGTATAACATTGAGTGACTTTGAGTCTGGTATAACATAGAGCGGTTATTTGAGTCTGGTATAACATTGAGTGACTTCGAGTCTGGTATAACACTGAGCAGTTATTTGAGTCTGGTATAACATTGAGTGACTTTGAGTCTGGTATAACATTGAGTGACTTTGAGTCTGGTATAACACTGAGCAGTTATTTGAGTCTGGTATAACATTGAGCGACTATTTGAGTCTGGTATAACATTGAGTGACTTTGAGTCTGGTATAACACTGAGCAGTTATTTGAGTCTGGTATAACATTGAGCGACTATTTGAGTCTGGTATAACACTGAGTGACTGTTTGAGTCTGGTATAACATTGAGCGGTTATTTGAGTCTGGTATAAAATTGAGTGACTTTTATCTGGTATAACACTGAGAGACATTGCGTCTGGTATAACACTGAGCAGTTATTTGAGTCTGGTATAACACTGAGCAGTTATTTGAGTCTGGTATAACATTGAGTGACTTTGAGTCTGGTATAACATTGAGCGGTTATTTGAGTCTGGTATAACATTGAGTGACTTTGAGTCTGGTATAACAGTGAGCAGTTATTTGAGTCTGGTATAACATTGAGCAGTTATTTGAGTCTGGTATAACATTGAGTGTCTGTTTGAGTCTGGTATAACATTGAGTGTCTGTTTGAGTCTGGTATAACATTGAGTGACTTTGAGTCTGGTATAACACTGAGCAGTTATTTGAGTCTGGTATAACATTGAGCAGTTATTTGAGTCTGGTATAACATTGAGTGTCTGTTTGAGTCTGGTATAACATTGAGTGTCTGTTTGAGTCTGGTATAACATTGAGTGACTTTGAGTCTGGTATAACACTGAGCAGTTATTTGAGTCTGGTATAACATTGAGTGGCTATTTGAGTGGTTTAACATTGAGTGGCTGTTTGAGTCTGGTATAACATTGAGTGGCTGTTTGAGTCTGGTATAACACTGAGTGGCTATTTGAGTGGTTTAACATTGAGTGGCTGTTTGAGTCTGGTATAACATTGAGTGGCTAAAGCTGTTATCCATGTTTATATTATTGCTTTTAAACAAACAAGTGTGTTATCTTTTAATATAGACATACAGGGAATTTGTGAGGCTATCCGAAGGCATCGGGTTTAAGATATTATACATAGACAAAATTGGTCAGGATACCAGACGATTGAAGAAGGCTTCCAGGAAGATGGGTAAGTCAATTTAAGCCCTTTGTCTAATCATTTTACCATAACTTAACAAGAAACAGGGAATTGTTGGTGAGCAGCTAGTCACCTAATTTCACATGTCCGACCGAGTTCTGCCACCCTTGGTGAAGAGAGTGATGTCTCCTAATTTTACATGTTCTAGTAGAGTGAATTTCTCTGAATTTACATGTACGAGTTCTGCCACTGTTGGTGAGCAAAGTAAAGTCCCCTAGTGTTACATGTACGAGTTCTGAAGCCCTTGTTGAGCAGAGTGAAGTCCCCTAATTTTACATGTCTGAGTTCTGCCACTGTTGGTGAGCAAAGTAAAGTCCCCTAGTGTTACCTGTACGAGTTCTGCTGCCCTTGGCAATCTGAGTAACTTCCCCTAATTTTACATGTCCGAGTTTTGCCACCTTTGGTAATCTGAGTAAAGTCCCCTGATTGTACACCGCCGTATGCATGCCATCTTTGGGATGGTTTATATTTTTGTACTATTGATTTTATGAATATTGAGTTCTGCTCAACCCGGGGCTAGAGGGCGTGGGTGGTAGCTAGCATATTTCACTACCGCTCATGAACAGTCTCAGTCAAACCGAGACTGCAATATTTCGTATGTGTCATGCTCGGTCGTTTCCAAGGGTCCATTATCATATTCTTTTTTATAGCACAGTGGCGTTGCTTGTGCAGTGTGGCGGCAGTAAAACGTCTCCCCGCGCTTGCAATCAGTACTGTTATTCATTCGATCTTTGGAGATCGCTGAGCCCGATACTTAAAAGGCTCTGGGTATTGTTTAACCACTCATAGGATATGTTGTCTGCTTTTTGATACGCAGGCTTCATAACCGCTGCTCCAAACTAAATTCCATTATGTTTATTTCGCTCTTCGCGGCATTTAATTTTATAAGATACCGGGACCATACGCCGTACGACATGTATGCATGCCATCTTTGGGATGGTTTATATTTTTGTACTATTGATTTTATGAATATTGAGTTCTGCTCAACCCGGGGCTAGAGGGCGTGGGCGGTAGCTAGCATATTTCACTACCGCACATGAACAGTCTCAATCAAATTGAGACTGCAATATTTCGTATGTGTCATGCTCGGCCGTTTCCAAGGGTCCATTTTCATATTCTTTTTTATAGCACAGTGGCGTTGCTTGTGCAGTGTGGCGGCAGTAAAACGTCTCCCCACGCTTGCAATCAGTACTGGTCTTCATTCGATCTTTGGAGAACGCTGAGCCCGATACTTATATTTAGTTATCGGTGGTACATTTTCAATTTCTTTTGTTTTCTTACTTAATTTTTGATTTGGTGGTTCCACTATTCCGGCCGATTAAAGGCTCTGGGTATTGTTTAACCACTCATAGGATATGTTGTCTGCTTTTTGATACGCAGGCTTCATAACCGCTGCTCCAAACTAAATTCCATTATGTTTATTTCGCTCTTCGCGGCATTTAATTTTATTAGATACTGGGACCATACGCCGTACGACATGGGGAGGTAGTGCACTCCATGTCCACCGCCGTATGCATGCCATCTTTGGGATGGTTTAAATTTTTGTACTATTGATTTTATGAATATTGAGTTCTGCTCAACCCGGAGCTAGAGGGCGTGGGCGGTAGCTAGCATATTTCACTACCGCTCATGAACAGTCTCAATCAAATTGAGACTGCAATATTTCGTATGTGTCATGCTCGGCCGTTTCCAAGGGTCCATTTTCATATTCTTTTTTATAGCACAGTGGCGTTGCTTGTGCAGTGTGGCGGCAGTAAAACGTCTCCCCGCGCTTGAAATCAGTACTGTTCTTCATTCGATCTTTGGAGATCGCTGAGCCCGATACTTATATTTAGTTATCGGTGGTACATTTTCAAATTCTTTTGTTTTCTTACTTAATTTTTGATTTGGTGGTTCCACTATTCTGGCCGATAAAAGGCTCTGGGTATTGTTTAACCACTCATAGGATATGTTGTCTGCTTTTTGATATGCAGGCTTCATAACCGCTGCTCCCAACTAAATTCCATTATGTTTATTTCGCTCTTCGGGGCATTTAATTTTATTAGATACTGGGACCGTACGACATGAGGAGGTAGTGCACTCCATGTCCACCGCCATATGCATGCCATCTTCGGGATGGTTTACATTTTTGTACTATTGATTTTATGAATATTGAGTTCTGCTCAACCCGGGGCTAGAGGTCGTGGGCAGTAGCTAGCATATTTCACTACCGCTCATGAACAGTCTCAATCAAATCGAGACTGCAATATTTCGTATGTGTCATGCTCGGCCGTTTCCAAGGGTCCATTTTCATATTCTTTTTTATAGCACAGTGGTGTTGCTTGTGCAGTGTGGCGGCAGTAAAACGTCTCCCCACGCTTGCAATCAGTACTGGTCTTCATTCGATCTTTGGAGATCGCTGAGCCCGATACTTATATTTAGTTATCGGTGGTACATTTTCAATTTCTTTTGTTTTCTTACTTAATTTTTGATTTGGTGGTTCCACTATTCCGGCCGATAAAAGGCTCTGGGTATTGTTTAACCACTCATAGGATATGTTGTCTGCTCTTTGATACGCAGGCTTCATAACCGCTGCTCCAAACTAAATTCCATTATGTTTATTTCGCTCTTCGCGGCATTTAATTTTATTAGATACTGGGACCATACGCCGTACGACATGGGGAGGTAGTGCACTCCATGTCCACCGCCGTATGCATGCCATCTTTGGGATGGTTTAAATTTTTGTACTATTGATTTTATGAATATTGAGTTCTGCTCAACCCGGGGCTAGAGGGCGTGGGCGGTAGCTAGCATATTTCACTACCGCTCATAAATAGTCTCAATCAAATTGAGACTGCAATATTTCGTATGTGTCATGCTCGGCCGTTTCCAAGGGTCCATTTTCATATTCTTTTTTATAGCACAGTGGCGTTGCTTGTGCAGTGTGGCGGCAGTAAAACGTCTCCCCGCGCTTGAAATCAGTACTGTTCTTCATTCGATCTTTAGAGATCGCTGAGCCCGATACTTATATTTAGTTATCGGTGGTACATTTTCAAATTCTTTTGTTTTCTTACTAAATTTTTGATTTGGTGGTTCCACTATTCCGGCCGATAAAAGGCTCTGGGTATTGTTTAACCACTCATAGGATATGTTGTCTGCTTTTTGATACGCAGGCTTCATAACCGCTGCTCCCGACTAAATTCCATTATGTTTATTTCGCTCTTCGGGGCATTTAATTTTATTAGATACTGGGACCGTACGACATGAGGAGGTAGTGCACTCCATGTCCACCGCCATATGCATGCCATCTTCGGGATGGTTTACATTTTTGTACTATTGATTTTATGAATATTGAGTTCTGCTCAACCCGGGGCTAGAGGGCGTGGGCAGTAGCTAGCATATTTCACTACCGCTCATGAATAGTCTCAATCAAACCGAGACTGCAATATTTCGTATGTGTCGTGCTCGGCTGTTTCCAAGGGTCCATTATCATATTCTTTAGTAAAGTCCTCTAATTTTACATGTCAGAGTTCTGCCACCCTTATAGGCCTAAGGCAGAGTGAAAACTTCTAATTTTACATGTCTGAATTCTTTCACTGGTGGTGATCAAAGTGAAGTGCCCTCATTGTACTTGTCCAAGTTTTGACACCGTTGGTGAGCAGAGTGAAGTCACCTCATTGTACATGTCCAAGTTTTGACACCGTTGGTGAGCAGAGTGAAGTCACCTCATTGTACATGTCCAATTTTTGACACCTTTGGTGAGCAGAGTGAAGTCCCCTAATTTTACATGTCCTAATTCTGCCACCCTTGGTGAGCTGCATCAAGTCCCCTGATTTTACCTGTATGAGAAGCATGATGCGAAATACCGTCCCGGCTAGCTCTTTGTCAAATTGTGTGGTATACAGATCTTCTACGAGGTTAAAACGAACACATACTTTTACCTGTCCGAGTAGCATGGTGTGGAAGACCATCCTGGCTAGCTTTGTATGGAATACTGCTCTACTACAGGTTTTAAAACTAACACATACTTTTACCTGTTTGAGTCGCATGATGTGGTAGACCATCCTGGCTTGTTCTTTATGTGAAGTAACACATAACTTTACCTGTAGTAGTATTATATAATACACTGTTGACAGTATTGGCATGTACTACTTTATGGACGTGTGGACGAGTTTATGAAATGTTCTCTTTTATCCTGCAGATATTTTGGTTTCAACGCCCAACAGACTGGTGTTCATGTTGCAGCAGACACCACCTTTGATATCGCTGTCATGGTGAGTGGTTTCCCCTGAGTAGAATGACTGACACATAGGGATCACATTTATCTTGTTGCAGGTTTCATGTTATAGTTTCGAGATGAGCACAGGTGTGCTACCCAGGCATATGTGGGTGGTCTGCCTCCACCACAAGAATCAACCATTCTAAATAGTTTAAAATGTGCTGAAAAATGACGTTAAACACCAATGAACACCAAAACGCCTATTGAATTGTCAGTTGGTCAAAGGTCAAGGTGGACATAACCTCTTATAGTAATTCCCTCAACAACTCTTCAAGTATCATACCTACGGTACACACATGAAGCTTTATAGGTACATCGCCCTTGGAGGGAGGAGGAAGCTTATTGCTTTTCAGGGTCAGTATGTCAAAGGTCAAGGTCGCCATGACCTCATATGGACATAGTCATTTTGAAATAGCTCCAGAAGTACAAGACCCACACTTATGAAACTTCATTGGTACATTTGCACAAAGGAGGAACCCTATTGCTTTTGGATTCAGTAGGTCAAACATCAAGGTCAAATTGACCTGACAATGATCCTATCCTGAAACCCATTATCTGACTGTAACTCTGAGAATTACTTACCTTTTTCTTTAGGATAATAATTTGAGTTATTTTGTGTTGTTTACGGTATTCATACAGATGCATGCCATCTTCGGGATGGTTAAAATTCTGCTCAACCCGGGGCTAGGGAGCGTGAATGGTAGCAAGCATATTTCACTCTCAATCAAACCGAGATTGCAATATTTTGTATTTATTGTGTTCGGCCGTTTCCAAAGGTCCACTCTCATTTATATAGCACAGTGGCGTTGCTTGTGCAGTGTGGCAGCAGTAAAACGTCTCCCCGTGCTTGCAATCAGGACTGTTATTCATTCGATCTTTGGAGATCGCTGAGCCCGATACTCAATCAAACCGAGACTGCAATATTTTGTATTTATCGTGTTGGTCGTTTCCAAATACTCCTTAACATAGAATTTCTATAATCCAATGCTTGTGGACAACATAACTTGAATACATTTTTGTTGATTTTAATAATGTTTTTTCACAGAAGACTGTACAAATTCAGCACCATTTTACCATTTGTAAAAGAGTTATGTTCCCTTATTTCAAACGTAAACTTAATATCTTCAGGCATTTTTTGTAAAATGTGAATTGCAGAAATGTTAAAAATATCTTTGAGACTGCCTACTTTACAAACTAATATAATCCAAGGGTTGGCATTTGAAAAGAAAACTGCAGAATACAGTATGTGGTTCTTGTCTATTTTGCTTCATCATTCTGTTCAATTGTAGTGTTCAATGGCTGGTCGTTGATGAGTCGGACAAACTGTTTGAAGAGGGGAAAACTGGCTTCAGAGATCAGGTTGGTATCTTTATATTCCTCTATTCCTCTAGTGGTTACACTTGAGGGGATGGATGGAGCCAAAAATTATTTTTTGAGATCCCCACCTTATAACCATATATACACTTACTGGGCATGAACAGACGGATACAACCATCTGCCAGCATTGGCACCAGGGTCCATCCCCATTTCTTCTTTTAACAATTTTAAGAATAATCAAACTTAAAAAAAAATTAATTTGAAAAGCATAATATAAAAATTATCTCTATGAATTCCATAAAAGAATGCGGGAAAACCTTGCACTCATCATGAATCAGACTTGAAACTGCTCAAACATTATTAGACAAATTAGAAGAACACTCTTCTTCTTCTTCTTCTTCTTCTTCTTTGATTTCAATTAATATTCTTTCACATTCAATTGATATTTTTCTTTATTGCAGTTAGCAGTCATCTACAAAGCATGTGATGGTAAAAACCTACGCAGAGCCATGTTTAGTGCTACATTTGCATACGATGTGGAGGAATGGTGTAAACTGAACCTTGATAACGTGGTACAGGTCTATATTGGTGCTAGGTAAGGATTAATATCACATTGGCTTATATACAACTAGAAAGATGTTCTCAAATGGAGTTGAATCTCCCAATGTGTTTCATTATATTAATAGTAAAGTCTGTTGACGGGAAGATCCTTTGAGAACCACCGAGAGTTGTTGAGCCTTGCATTTTGATTATATATGCCCATGTTGAAAAAAACAAGAGGTCAATGACCTTAAAGCTCTACTGATAGATTTTGATAGCTAGATCAGCATTCATGTGAAGTTTCAGAAAAATCTGTCCAGTAGTTTCGGAGGAGTAGTTGCTACAAGTTGAAATTTTTACTATATAACTCTAGGTAAACAAAGATGGCCACTGGCAGCCATGTTTAATGTCGAATCAAAATAATTTTCGACAAGGATCAACATCATGTCATGCTCATCATTTTAGAAAAAGTCCCATATCAATATTACTTATAGTTTTCAAGAAGTAGTCACTACAATCTTATTTTAAGCTGTGGTGGCCATCTTGAATTTCTGGCCGACCTGAAATTTTGCTAGGATCAATTAGACATCAAGAGCAACATTCCTGTAAAGTTTCATGAAAATCTGCCAAGTAGTTTCAGAGGAGTAGTTGCTACAAGTTTTTACTATATAACTCTATGTAAACAAAGATGGCCACTGGCAGCCATGTTTAACGTCGAATCAAAACGATTTTTGACAAGGACCAACACCATGTCATGCTGATCATTTTAGAAAAAGTCCTATATCAATATCACTTATAGTTTTCAAGAAGTAGTCGCTACAAACTTGTATTTTAAAAATCTATTTTTAGCTTTGGTGGCCATCTTGGATTTCACATCAACATGAATTTTTGCTAGGATCAACTAGTGGGCAACATTTCTGTAAAGTTTCATGAATATCCATTAAGTAGTTTCAGAGGAGTGGTCGCTACAAATAAACGTTGACGGACAGACGGACGCCGCACCACGGTATAAGCTCTGCTGATCTCTGATCAGTCAAGCTAAAAACTGGTCGTATTATGTTTTCACACAGGGTGGGCATACAGGCGAAAGGATTGGTTTCTGATCATTTAAAAGAGAATTCCTGCATGGATTGAGTTCATATTTTGTAATGCAATCTTGATGAAACTTTGGGTCAGTGTTTATTGCGACAATATCTTGGCCAAGTTCTATAACCAGCCAGATCATCAAAGGTTTTAAATTCTGCAGTCTTTACAGAATTATGGACCTTTGTTTACTTGGGATTTATATTTAAAACACGAAGGAGTGTTCATCATTTCAGTGATAGTTCTAGTTTAGTTTAATATGCCCTTCTTTGTAATTTAAAATCAGAAACTGTTCCTCTCAACTACTATGGTATTCAGCAGATACTTTTTCAGCCTGTCGTGAAATTCACAATATGAGGCCGAGCAGCCCATATTTGGAGTTCATTCCAGTTGAATAACTTAATTTTGTTCCATATACAACCTGTAGTATTGTTTTAGGACCTAAGTATCTGCAATGTTTATATGAATCTGGTATTGTAGAAATGCAGCAACACACTCTGTAGAGCAGTCATTGTTGTTTTGTGGATCTGAGACTGGAAAACTTCTTGCTATGAGAGATATCATCAGGAAGGTAGGTGACTTCTTAACAATCAGTAGATGGTCATTCCATTTATAGAAATTTATTTTAATGCATGTACTACTGCTATTCAGATTATCTTTTACTGAATTATGAAACTATCCCAATGAACTGTGACCTTATACTGCTAAACCCATTGACCTTTGACCTTATGCCTTTAAACACAATGACCTGTGACATTTTGCCTCTAAATCCGGTGCCCTGAGACCTTATGCCTTTAAACCCAATGACCTGTGACATTATGCCTCGAAACCCAATGGGATGTGAACTTGTGCCTCTGAACCCAATGCCCTGTGTACTTACATTAAATGCATGCCATTAGAATTATGGTCTCTAGCTTGCCATGCCAGTACTCTAACCTCTAACCTCTGAGCTATCAAGGACAAATGGTTTGTAATAGATTATGCACCCTTTATCTGTACCCGTTTACATCTCTTATAATTCTTTTAGAATTGCATAGTTATAATCATATGTAATGTTTTATTGTATTTATTGCTGTACTATGTCGAGACTTTAATAAACTATAAAACATTCAGACACAGGACCAGATTGAAGATTGAAGTTTGTCCCTGAATTTCTCATTATATAGGAGAACCAATGCAGGTGTTCCTTATATGATCCCTGATAAGCGCCTAAATAGGAATAACAAGTGGTGACAAAAATAGAACCTCAACCTGGTCTCAAACCCAGGTCTCTGACTTGCCGTGCCAGTGCTCTTACCTCTGAGCTATTGAATGGCAATCAATTATTCACCATTTACCTGTACCCAGTTACACATGGAAGTTGATTACATTGTTTTAAAAGGTTAGAAAACAAACATTATGCAAACTTGATCTATTTAAACATGATAAGGGGTAATTTGACTTAAAAAGGAGGAAAAACATAAAAGACAAATTTATACAAATGCATGAATTTATTATTAATTATTTTCTTGTATCGGTTGCCGAAGCTGGTTTAACAAACTTGCATAACAAGTACTGTTATTTTGTTAAAAACAAATTCAGCTGAAAAATAACTTATAATTTATGATATTTCACTGATAGAAATGCAATATTATAAACCATCTTCCACTCAGAAATCATGACCTTTCACCCAATGAAATGTAGTAATAACTTCATAACTTTTATTCAAATAATCCAAAAAGCTTAAAGGAGCCCTTTTATACCTCTTGTTTCTTGTTTATATTTATTACTGAACACTATATAAACACATTGCAACTAATTTTTTGGTGATATATCGCTTTCCGTGCTTTTTATCGCCTGATAAAAAAATCACCTGTTGACCGATACAATATCCGTATTCGCCTCGGGTTTATTTCCGCTGATTTCCGGTGTGTGACGTCACACAAAGTACCGCGCCATATCTGACAGATTGACAAGACAGGTTCTCAATATTTTATTGATATAACTTCGATCATACTTTCTTGAAGTATTAAAGGCAACTGTCACTGAAAGTATGAAATACATAGGGATGAAATTGTTTATTGACTGCAGACTCATTTCTGAGAAAAGCTTGAAGTTCTGGGATTTGCTCTCCTATAACAAAGGGTGCCGACCCCCTTTTCGTACGCCGGATTCCGACCCATATTAGCCATCGCAGTTTTTCATACACGTACGCCGTATTTTTCTCAAAAAATATATTTTTCCATCCAAAAAATTTAAAGAATGCTAATTTATGTCTCAGATTGCTGGAAATGCCATTTCAGAGCACCTAGGTTTCAAAATTTTCCGGGGGTGCATGCCCCCGGACCCCACTAGAAAGCTCAGGGCCCTGCGGGCCCTCGGGCTCGTCCGCTGCGCGGCCTCGCATGCTTCAAATAGTATTCCAGATGCCAACCCTCTGTTAGGGAGTATTCCAGATGCCATGCTCAAAAGAAGCCAGTACTCCACCCTCTGTTAGGGAGTTATCCAGATGCCATGCCCAAAAAAAGCCAGTACTACAGATGCCAGGGGGGTGGGGGGGTTGGTACCCTCATAATATCAAAATGTGGCTTTACGTTTTCTCTGACCATTGGCAAGTGCATTAAAAACATGTCTACGAACGGCAAGACGATTTTTGAAATGAACCGTCCTCCGACGTGCATACGCGTTTGACTTTTTAATGTGTGAACTTTCCGTAGAGATTCTCTGCCCTAGACATAAACGGATACACTGATTTTTATAAGTGTACAACTTACCTAAAATGATCATTTGTTATCCATTTCACACTAAAATGTTAATCAAAAAAAAATTATAATATGAAATACATTAGTTTAAATCTATTATCTAGGTACTGTGCATTGTTTGAACGGCAAAATATAGGTGTCAGTGCAGTGACGTCTTACAAGAAACGTTTACACACGATCTGAAATTGTGCACACGTTTATTGGTCAAACGCAAGTTACATGATGCATACGTAAACGTCCTTTTGTAACAAACCCAGATGTCAAATAAATGAGACTAGCCGATTGCATACTTTCATAGTTTGTCTTTGTTGTTTGTGTTTATTAACATATCACTTATTATACGCCTATCAACGTTTTACCCCACTGAGGTGGCGGCTGGCATACACAGTGGGAATTAGACAAATGTACACATTGATCGCATAATTGTCATTCGAAGGTCTAAGGGTAAGAGTTATATAAATATCACCATTCCATGTTCTGTCCAAGTTCTTCTACAGAATACTCTAATTTTATCATAAGTAATAAATCGGGCTACAGGTATTGCTAATTCAAACCATGTATTACCTTTTTTCAGGCATGTTAACAGGACCTCACATATTTACCCCAATATATATATATAAAAAACTGGCCCAATAAAATTATGTTCCGGTTTCTGACCAACCCCGTTTTTAAGGGCTGACCTTTTATGCCAAATCTAATTTCTGTATCCTGTAATATATGATGATATCAACAAATATATGTTTGAAGTTAGTTTATAATGAGTGAAGAAAAAGATAATTCTCACTACTTATCTACCCTATTTGTTTGAGCAGGTAATGAGCCACATAAATAATTTTATTTGGTACTATAATATTATGTCTAATTATAAGGTTTATATTCCCATCACCATTCTTTTTTCTTATGTAGTAGCCTCTTTTTTTTGGTGTATATATTTATAAATGAGAGCTCTATAAAGTTGTATTGGCCTAACTATGCTTTGTTCAATACAGCACTGAATTCACCACCACTGATGGTGAAATACACATGGTAATAAACTCTTTGATGCCATATAAGCCGGCTTAAAGTGGCTAAGTACTGCGAAATACCATTAATGCCATAACACCCTTACTGGCCACTCAATCTAGAATATGCAGTGTCATAAAACTAACTGACTGTGTTACAGAAATGTGATAACAGGATATGGCTAGGATCATAAAACCCTTCTTTCACTTGTTACGGAATACACAGTGTCATAAAATGACTTTGTTCTGGCTGTTTCCAACAATTTGGCCTAGAGGTTCATGTACTATAATTATTAAAAAAAAAAATTGATTTATAAGACATTAGCGAAATTAGCAAGCAATAATCTGATCATGTAAATCATAATCAGATCAGATAAGCATTTATTGAAAACAAAATTAGATATAATAATTTTAATCAGCTTGAAAAAAAAAAGTACACTCTCAGAAACTGAAACATCCGAGTCGCTGTTCGCCATTGTTGATTGTATCTGGGCATCTGTGTGACGTCATCGCCGAGGTTGGACTTCGGGTAAACTCGTAATATTCCGGATTTTTTTCCCGTTGATTTCCGTAAAGGTGTGCCGTGTGATATATGGAAACGTAATAATAACGTGTTTCGGCTGTGATTTTAATGGTGAGAAATATGGTATACGGACAAATGCCCCCCCCGGACATCTGCCCCCCTGCTCATTTTTGTATAGGTGGACGATTGCCCCCTCACGATTTTGCAAGGGTGGACATCTGCCCCCCTGAACTTTTTACAAGGTGGACATTAGCCCCCCTGATATTTTTGCAAGGGTGGACAAATGCCCCCCCGGACATCTGCCCCCCTACTCATTTTTGTATAGGGACAACTCTTAATAAAACAAGCCCCCCCTGTACGAAACTCCCCTCAGATATGCAGTGAAAATCAACTTTGTATTATAAATGACAATGATTATATTAGATCAAATGTGCTAATTATTACATGATGTTTTTATATGAAAATATATTATGTGCTATAACATTTAAGAACATCAACAGAAAATGTAAATATTTATTTGATAATGAGTTTTTTATTTGGTTGATTTTTTTGGTTGATTGATGTATGACTCAATCAATTATCTCTAATTATCAAATTAAAGGTCACACTTTTAAAACTTGATTGCAAACATATACTTCCTATAATTGTGTGCATGTAATTAATCTGTTTTTGTTGATCACACTTTGTTTTTTTTATAGCTCTGAATACTTACAAACTGGGAATTACCTGTGAATTATGTGATTATTCTTTTGTATGGATTTAATTAGTTTTAAGGTAACTGTAAATACATATTACATGTTATATTGTGCTGCATATATATATTGTTTTGCTGTTTTCCTTATCTGGACATGTTTAATAAAATGTTGAAAATACTGCTTGTTTTACTACAAAAATGAGTAGGGGGGCAGATGTCCGGGGGGGCATTTGTCCACCCTTGCAAAAATATCAGGGGGGCTAATGTCCACCTTGTAAAAAGTTCAGGGGGGCAGATGTCCACCCTTGCAAAAACGTGAGGGGGCAATCGTCCACCTATACAAAAATGAGCAGGGGGGCAGATGTCCGGGGGGGCATATGTCCTAGATTCGAGAAATATATCAATAGTTTTTATACAAATAGATCTATCAAATAAATATAAGTTATAAGGGTATTAAAGGGCTCCTTTAAAAGCTCAAGAGGACAAAAATAAATTGCAATACAACAAGTTGACATTACGAGGACTGTTCCAGAACGCTGTGTACTGATCTTATAGTTTTGTTGTGACCATAAAGATCAAAATAAAAATACACCATCGGAAACTATAAATTGTACTCTCTTAGACTGTGTACTCTGTTAGATCATATAATTTCACAATGCTCATACCAAAACTGTACTATTTATGAGTATTTTCAGAGCATATGTGTCCTTGTCCTTTCACGTTGATGCAGCGCTACTAAGTTTATCTTGTTCTCCCACAGTAAAAAATCTAGGCATCCGGATGCACGAACACACATGACCTGAAAAATACTCATAAACAAGACAGATTTGGTATGAGCATTGTGAAATTATACGATCTAAGAGGGTGCAATTTATAGTTCCTGATGGTGTATTTTTATTTTGATCAGTTGGAACTGATTTTTCTCATGTTGAAGTTCTTTTAATCTATTCTATGAACAGTAGCATTTCCCAAATCTAAAATACTGCGAGATCACGCACAGACAATCGCCTGTCCCCATAAATTAACACTTTGACTCTGGTAATAATTTGCCAACTACTGTCCTTCTACATCTATGTTGACTAACAGCCTTCTCGAATCACTATATAAAGTTCTATACTTTATCTGTCCCATTCAACCATTTTCTAGCAACTTAGATACTAGCTTCGGTGTTTTTCTAATCTCACACAAAAAGTTATAAACACGTGCCACTCCATGTCGCCAACCAATGTCATGGTTTTGGGTTGTTTTTGTTTTGCTATACATTCTTATTTTTCGTAGATCCGCATGCCATGTAAACATGAAACAAATAATGTAACTATGACATGGACAATTTCAGAAAATAATGTCGTCAGCATCGTACAGCACCAGACGAAATGGTGCGTCAATTGATGTAGTTTAAGTAGGAATAACTATTAACGAAAGTGAAAGCAGAAAATGATTTACTGTATAAAAATTGTGTTGCTCCGTGCCACACAACCAATCTTGCTTTGATTGCATTTTTAAAAATAAATAGAACAATGCTCTATTTTACATTGTATTGCTTAAGAAAATATGTGAAATTATAAGTAGGCAAAATATTCACAAATAATTTGTGCTTGTTCATTTTGGCCATCTTGAAATAACAAGACGATATAAAGCAAAATACATGAAAAGTACATGGACTTCTGGAACAGCCCTCGTACAGTTATAAATGCATGATGAAGTCATTTTAGGAAAAGCAATGACAGCCTCATTTCTGTATAAAATCTTAAACTTTTATATACAAACTATGAAAACATGAAACAAACAATTGTAATTTATTACATTTTCATCGGTGAAAGATCGGGATTTCTCAGTAAAAGAATAATCATAATCGCTAAATATTATTAACTAACTCCGAACACGACAATACTGTGAAATCATTATATTTCGTGGGGGATTTAATTTCGCGTATTTCGTGGTTGACCCAAACCACGAAATCAAATCCCCACGATTATAAATGTCCAGAGTTTGAATTAATTAGTAAGCGTACGAAACAGGCTTTTCATGTTCGATTTTTATATCTACAATATTAAAACAATCTGATTTTTGAAAAGGTTTATCATTATGTATGTATTGAATAATTATATAATTATTTATATAATAAACAAAATAAAAACTTGCTTGTTTGTTTTAATCTTTTCAATATGTCAGTATTTATGCCAATGTGTTGACACACTTGTGTTTACGCAAGCGGACTAATTAATCCATTCACGAATGATATTTAAGTTTGTTATCGTTGTCATCATTCATATACAGAGTACTGACCTTTAATTATAGCTGTTAGCCAATAAAATCAGAGATTTGACACACATCGATGCATCCTTCCGAAACAAACAATGGTGTCAGACAGGGTAAAAATTAAAAACAAACAACGGGAGATCAAACCACATCACCCGCGGAGTAGGTGTTTTCAGTGTTAGGTGACCTGGGATAATTGTTTATTATGATATGTCTGACGTGATCGCCAGACAGCTCTGCCAATCTGTAGCCTGGGGATGTTTTTTGCACTTACAAATCTGGGTCCAATTTATCGATAATGCGTTTCAATATAGTACTTTTTTACAGATTTTTTTTTTTTCCAAAGTCAGAAATGCGCGAAATTACGTCCCCTCGAAACTGTCTTTTTGGAAAGAATCGCGAAATTTAATCCCGACGAAATAAAATGATTTCACAGTAACTAACTGTGACGCTGAGTTATGACGTCGGCGTCATCCGCCGATAACGTTCAATAAAGCAAATAATTAAAATCATACACAAACTGATTTAAAATGTAATAAACAGATTATTTAACTGCTGTGTTCGATTATAGAAAAATCCTTCACTCGATGGTAGACGTGTTTTGTTTTTTCACTCACATACGCTCGTTCATGAAAAGAACCACACGTCTACCATCTCGTGAAGGATTTCTCTATAATCGATCCCAGCAGTTAAATAATCTCTTTGTAATGGTATAATTATATACTAGTTATCACCTTACACCTTCTATGAAAAAGTATACTGTATACAGAAGAGAATTAACATGAGGCCAGTACTTAGATATCTGCGCCCTATTGTTGATGTCGGAGTATACTGACAATAGGTTATATTATCATACAGTTGCACGTGCTTTGTTATACTGTGGCACATGTTATTGTTTGTCGGAGGTATAGTTTGATTGGTTAAAATGGATAAATGATTGACAACTGGCGACATGTTAATTTCATTTCTCAAAAGCATGGTGTATATATACAGACTTCATCTTAACTGTGTTACTTTGAACAAAACTCATCATGTTAACAAACTTTATCATATCTATCCCACAAATACAAGTCAATATATTGTTTTCATAAATCACTATAGTTTGCATTCAAAAAACAAATTGAAATTCATCCTCCAAAATGTTACATTTATTGTTTATCTATTGGGCCTATTCCATCTACCAGCTTCAATATCATCCTCCAAAATGTTACATTTATTGTTTATCTATTAGGCCTATTCCATCTACCAGCTTCAATATCATCCTCCAAAATGTTACATTTATTGTTTATCTATTGGGCCTATTCCATCTACCAGCTTCAATATCATCCTCCAAAATGTTACATTTATTGTTTATCTATTAGGCCTATTCCATCTACCAGCTTCAATATCATCCTCCAAAATGTTACATTTATTGTTTATCTATTAGGTCTATTCCATCTACCAGCTTCAATATCCTCCTCCAAAATGTTACATTTATTGTTTATCTATTAGGCCTATTCCATCTACCAGCTTCAATATCCGCCTCCAAAATGTTACATTTATTGTTTATCTATTAGGCCTATTCCATCTACCAGCTTCAATATCATCCTCCAAAATGTTACATTTATTGTTTATCTATTAGGCCTATTCCATCTACCAGCTTCAATATCCTCCTCCAAAATGTTACATTTATTGTTTATCTATTAGGCCTATTCCATCTACCAGCTTCAATATCATCCTCCAAAATGTTACATTTATTGTTTATCTATTAGGTCTATTCCATCTACCAGCTTCAATATCCTCCTCCAAAATGTTACATTTATTGTTTATCTATTAGGCCTATTCCATCTACCAGCTTCAATATCCTCCTCCAAAATGTTACATTTATTGTTTATCTATTAGGCCTATTCCATCTACCAGCTTCAATATCATCCTCCAAAATGTTACATTTATTGTTTTCTATAAGCCTATTCCATCTACCAGCTTCAATATCATCCTCCAAAATGTTACATTTATTGTTTATCTATTAGGCCTATTCCATCTACCAGCTTCAGTATGTAGTCTGTGAGATGATACTCTTAGTTCTGTTAGTGAAGAGCAAAATATTCAAACAGGGTTGAAAACAAAAATCTGATCTGTGTGCTAATATTGGACAAACTAGTCATTTAATCATTATTTAACAATGCTTAAGAATACTTTTGAATGTCCAGTGGATGTCCAGTAGTATGGGCTAACCAAGACTCATATAACCTGAGAGAACATAATGCATGTTTAAACATTGAGGCCCAATTTATTTTATTTTGGTACTGCTCCATACCATTTATCATCATGTAAACTATTTAACGTGATTAAATTCATTCATTCTTAAAATATTGATCCAGTACTTTATTATCTTAAACCTTAACCCCCTACATATATATAATGGACTGTTCTTTCTTTGAATTAAGACCATTCCATTTATGTTACAAAGGGGTGTTTTGGGAAAAAGATTGATCAGCAGCCGGACATTGTAAACCCTGATCAGCCGGCGAGTTACTCGCAGGCTGATCTGGGTTTACAGTGGACGCAAAGGCTATTATAGTTGTGCTTAGTGGGTTAAAATATCTATGAGTTTTGTATGAAATTTTACCCAATTCTGCATACACAAAATCCTTTCACATGATCTTCTTAATATTCAGCATTGTTGTGTATTTTTTTGCAGAATTGCAAAGAACTCTTTCTTTACTAAACCCCGAATTTGACTATAAAGTCATTTAGAATAGGTAAATTTTATCAAAATATTCAACTAATGTTTCAGTTGAATGTAATTATGTGACTTTATATAAACAGGTATTTAACTTTAAAATTGCCTTTTGACTCAGCAGATGTAAACACTATTCCTAAGATGAAAACCTGTATTAACTTGGTATTAACAATACCAAGGTTACATCAGTTATACCTAAAAGATAAATGTCTAGGTAATAAAACATTCCTAAACACAATAACGTTGTGTTTTTTTATGTATTTACCTTCAATTTCCAGGTATCACAATATTCTTCTAAAAGGTTCAACTAATGCTTCAGTTCTTTTACAGTATTTGCAAATAGAGCAGTATCATCAGCATACAATAACATGAACATCTTAAACATACCAACAATTCCATTAAGACCATTGTTTAGAAATAACAACAACAATGGGTGGCATAACACGTTGGTTGAATACAAATTCAAATTTCGGGAAATAAAAATACTCGTAGCTTAGGCCATAATAAATTGATTGCTAGTTTCTCATCCAAATTTATTTCAAAATAGGGGTGGGGATGAAATTTTATTTTTTTATATTTTGTTTTATACGACAAATGGAAAATGGCCTCGGCACAAGGCAAAAATAGTAAAACATACTGCTGAGTACTTCCAAGATTGAAAACACATTTTTAATAGTGTTTCATACTGGCAGCAATTTTTTTATTATTATTATTAATTTTTTTTTAATATATATATAAATTATATAGTTTTTTTTAAGAAATAAAAATTACCAGGGCGGCATAAAAAAATGGGGGCGGGCGGGGATGAGAATCTAGCAATTAATTTATTATGGCCTTAGTAACATAGCAATATGAATATATTTCACTCAGAAATCATGACTTTCACCCATAGAAATGTAATATTATGAATATCTTTCTATCAGATATCATGATCTTTTAACCATAGAAATGTAATAATATATGTACAAGACAGTATTCATCAGAGAGTTTGCTTAACTATACATTTGTAAGAATACTTGAAAAAATAAAAAAAATAACTGAATTTGCCCCACACAATATTTTATGCAATGTGTGTTTTGCAGGGTATCCAGCCACCAGTGTTGGTTTTTGTTCAGTCTAAAGAGAGAGCCAAGGAGTTGTTCCATGAACTGATATATGACGGCATGAACGTGGACGTCATCCATGCAGACAGAACCCAGTTACAGGTTAGTGGTACAACTGATTGTCATTAAAGGGACACACGGCAATCTTGAAGTGTTTATCAAGTGATTAAAATAGTGTACCCAGTATCAGTTTGGCTTTAAACCTGCTTGAATACAATTATAGAAAATGTTGAGTTTTCATATTTTCATCTTATTCTACGATAGGTTTAGATATATTATTGGTGCAATATAATCAACAGTTAATAATATGCAAAAACAATTTGCTTTATACTATTTTTATAATTAATATTAATGATTGAACAAATGAAAGTTTGTAGAAAAACTAACGGGACTCTATGAGTTTTAAAAAAACTTCAAGATTTCCATGTGTCCCTTTAAACTCCGCACATAACACCACTAACTGCTACTGAAGGTGAGCGTGTTATAACAAATTCGGATTATTTACCAGAGTAATGTCCCCTTGAACTTTGAATTTCTATGAAAATAAGCTTGTGTGCCCGACTCATAGAAATTAAAAAATTCAGGAAATATAATGTAAAATTGTGCATCTTGTTATAAATTTTGACTCGGCCATTATAACCATTACAAGTTAGTCCACTTCTATGGGTTCTCGTATTTCATAGTGCCATAGCGGGGGTATTAGTGATAGTTTAATAAGTGATCATTTTATCATTTATTCCTAGTATTATTCAGTCCCGTAGTCGTGGTATTAGTGATAGTTTAATAAGTGAACATTTTATCATTTATTCGTATTATTCAAAGACCTGTAGCGGGGGTATTAAAGTTTCCAAGTTTTAAAGTTTATTCATATAAAGAAAACTTCATATGGAACATGTCAAGGTACAGAATATACAGTATAAAGATATTATAGAAAAAATAATTGAACAAAACTACAAAAAATACAGTATGTATTCAGGCTGCATAAGGGAGATAAATCCTACACATGATCAGAGTAAAACCTTGATAAGAGTTATACTTCTTATTATAGACTGCACATAGACTATTACTATTATTCTGCTAGAAAACGACTTGTATGAACTGAGTGATCATTTTATCATTCATAATATTTTTCCAGCTTAACATTAGTGATGATCATGAAAGTCTGTAATCAATCATTGGTAAAATGTAAAAATGCTCTTCAAGAAATGTAAAAAATAAAATTAACTTGATTATCCAGAAGATATGCTGATTAAAATAAAATAACAATGGCAAATGAACAAGACAGACAGTGTCTACAATATTTCTTTGTAAGCTCTTTTTCATGTTAAAGCCTAATTGGTAGACAAATTAATAAACAAAACAAACATGAAATGCTCTGTTTGCCTCTCGATAGATTAAAGTCAGAATATGCTTATTGTTAACCTTAATGGAGATGATAGAGACTTTGTGTCAAGTATTTGTGTATAATATTACATTCAAATTTGCATTAAATCCCCCGATGTACCAGCCGTTAATAAAAATAACTGATTAGAAACATACGCTGACTTTTTAACTCTTGTGTTTACATAAACATTTCCTGTGCTATAAATAAACCATCTGGATCTGCACACTTCCTGTGTCGTGCTTAGCATAGACACAGCATGTAGTGGATGCAGCGTAATTAGTACACAGATATTTATTTGGCATAGTGTGTTACAGTTTTAATTTTATTCAGTTGATTTGTTAACGTAATTCGCTAATATGAGATATAGGGTCCTATAGAAACCACAGCGTCCGAGCGCAATGGCATTGTAGGTCCACACTGTACTGCAGACATGGACTTGAAAATACAATGAAAGAGACAAAAAAACAACAGAATGGGTGGTGAAGAGGTAACGCTTGTAACGCTAAGTTGTAACGCTTCCGAGTGTTTCGTCAACTGTTTCAGTTTATGTGTTAATTAGCCTACTCTGCCTTTAAGTTGCATATTCACGCGTTTGGGAAACAAAAGCGCGGGATAGTCAAAATTGGGAAAACCTGTTTGTGCCAAATCATGTTTATATATAAGTTGCTTAACATGAAAACCTTGAGCAAAGATTTTTTTCATTGATAGAATTTGGCACTTCAAAAGTTTAAATTAAACAAATACAAAGTTGAGGATTTGAAGCGCTATTATATTAGTACACAGTACAAATACACAGGTACCTGACAGTTATAACTCAATATAACACTTATCTTGTGTGTTGAAAATAAGCCTGCTTTTTAAATTTTTAAACACATCTGAAATCTATTCATAGTCATTGCCATTCAGTTTGTCCCAGTCTGAAACCAGAGTAATCCACATAAGTGGATCAAGCTGCTTCACTGTGAGTGATGTATGTAAGTAGGTATGTGTAGATGTCACATTAGTGAATCAAGCTGCTTCACTGTGAGTGATGTATGTAAGTAGGTATGTGTAGATGTCACATTAGTGAATCAAGCTGCTTCACTGTGAGTGATGTATGTAAGTAGGTATGTGTAGATGTCACATTAGTGAATCAAGCTGCTTCACTGTGAGTGATGTATGTAAGTAGGTATGTGTAGATGTCACATTAGTGAATCAAGCTGCTTCACTGTGAGTGATGTCTGTCAGCAAGTAGGTGTAGATGTCACATTAGTGGATCAAGCTGCTTCACTGTGAGTGATGTATGTAAGTAGGTATGTGTAGATGTCATTCGTACAGCTGAATGAACGTTCAACAATGGCGGTGGACTGCGGGATGATTTGACCCAGTTTATACAAGAACGCCACTTGGGGAAGCAAGCCTCAAGTCCTTCATCCTTGATCAGTTAGGTGAACACCTCACCAATAGTATATACGTTGGGTGAACACCTCACCAATAGTATATAAATTGGGTGAAAAAAGTCCTTCATCCTTGATAAGTTGGATGAACACCTCACCAATAGTCGATGCTGGACCCTGTTGTCTGTTTCTGTAATAGAAAAAAAAAAGAGTTTAAGCTAAAAATGTTGTTGAAGTTTCTTTTTCTTATATATGTTGGATGAATTAGTTTTTGAACTTATTTGTTTTACATCGATTGTAACGAAAGCTGTCGGAACTTATTTGAATCACTCTCAATGTCGTCCTGTATAGAACCAGTACTAAGCAAATGCAGTTAAAATGTCGTGCTCAGGAACAAAATATGTATGGTCATGACAGGGATCAAACCCACAACTTTTCGATCATGGGTCCAATGTCCTACCTCAAGACCACAGAACTGCACAAATTGACGAAAGTGAATATCTTAAATCCATCTGTCTGGACTACATTCTATAATACAAACAGTACTACAGTTTTGTACAATAGGATTTATACATTATTTTGAGCTTTGAATAAATTGTTTGTTAAAAAAAAAGGGAGTTGCTTTTCTTTATCAAAAGTATAAATAACAGAGCTGGCGCAATCTATATTCACCTTTCAATCTCAATTACTAGTAAAAAACTGAAATATAGAAATAAGAACAGGTACAAATTAATATTTTACTGGGAAATACCAAAAGGAAAATGTAAGTATGAAGAAAACAAAAATGAACATATGAACAAGTAGGTATGTAACTGGATGCATCACTTAAGAAATCACAATGTGTGTATGTTTTTTATAAATCTAAAGCTGACACTTATGACTTTATCAAAGTGAAGAATGACTACTTAGTAATGAACCAACTAAAACAATTAACTCAAACTGCAACCATTCATTAGTTACTTCATCAGGTAAAGGTGCACTCCTAAATGCTTAAATCTCATACACAGTTGGAATGCCGCACAACCATAGATATTCTTAAAAGAACGCACACATAAACACAAGTCTTTCTTGAAACATGACATGCAGAATAATTCAATACAATCAAGTGTAAACTATATAGTTCTGTTTACCATAATTTATTTGACAATATGAAAACTGATTTTATATGTTCTATTATAGCTATTTATTATATACTTTCCAGTGAAATAGTGAATTTTATGATTAAAATAAAACCTTATATTTTCATTGTTTATATTTCACATGTGAAAATATAATATATTTCACTCAAAATGACGTCATGCAACTGTTGACGTTGTCTGTGTTGTTGACGTTATGGACGTCATTGTTTTAGCGCATTATATTTTTTCTGCATAAATGTCCAGGTTGTGAGTATATAATAAATAGGATATTTGTTGGTTTGTCGTGAATATAGGATTTATATTCATCTCGAAGTGAGAAAACTCAAATATTTCCACTCATGCTAAGAACTCATGAAAATATAGAGATTATTTCACGAGATGGTAGACGTGTGGTTCTTTTCACGAACGAGCGTATGCTTGTGAGTGAAAAACAAAACACGTCTACCACTGAGTGAAGGATTTCCCTATAATCGAACACAGCAGTTTAATAATCTGTTTATTACATTTTAAATCAGTTTGTGCATGATTTTAACAGAAATTATTCGCTTTATTGAACGTCATCAGCGGATGACGTCGACGTCAGCACCATTTTATTGACGTCATAACTCAGCGTCACAGTTTGTGATTTTTGTGTTCTGAGTTAGTTAATAATATTTAGTGATTATGAATATTCTTACGCTGAGAAATTCCAATCTTTCACCGATAAAATGTAATAAATAAGTTTTCTCACCTCTCGATGAAAACAAATCCTATATTCACTAAAAAAAAACAAATATCCTCTATATATTCACCTTGGGTAGTATGAACAATAACCTCTGCCTTCTTGCAAGGTCTGTCCTTTCAAATATTATGTTGGCCAAGATGTCACTTTTACTGTAAAAGCATAATTGTCAAGATAAAAGTTAGTTTGAACTAATTTATTTTACATTAATTGTAACAAAATCTCTCTGAACTTATTTTAATCACTCTCAATGTCCTCCTGGGTACTAAGCAAATGCCGACAAAGTGTCTTGTTCAAGGAGACAATACATTATCATGGCGGGGACCAAACCCACAACCATTCGATCCTGAATCAGATGCTGTACCTCTAGACCACAAGGCTCCATGACTCAAGATAAAGTTGTCGACCCAGTAAATTAAGTTTCTTTTATCAGTGCTCCTATGTAATAAAGAAAGAAATGACTACTCGAATATAACCAGTTAGTAAACATTAAAAGGATGAATGATTGGTATAGGTCAAATTGTTAAAATCAAACATTTTAAATGGTAGTATAATTTGTGATGCTTAGCTGTTCAATATGTAAACTATCAGTTTCCATACAGTTTTTATCATACGACTTTTTATGCACCCGAAAAGGTTTCGGGGGGGCATATAGTAATCGCTCTATCCGTCCGTCATTCTGCAGTTCGTGTCCGGACCGTAACGTCACAGCCCATGCAGGGATTTTTAAATAACTTGGCACAACTGATCAATAACTTTTGCATGCCTTGACGGATTTTCAAATAACTTGGCACAAGTGCTCACCACAACCAAACGACCTGTTGCACATAAAATCCAGGTCTATGGCTCTAAGGTCAAGGTAATACTTAGAGGTCAGATGTCACTTCGGGAACATTTGTCACTTACAGTGATATTTCTTGTTTTATTTGCGACCTGAAATTTCCTTTCATAAAAATTGAATTGGAAACAACACAATCAACAGATACATGTAAATACTAACCTAAAGTTTGTTTGGTGATACTGTCCTATGATTTCCTGCAGGTTGTTCACACAGGCTTTGAATCTCAGACAAACTAGTGAAAAAAATGTCATTCTGCAGATGCTATGACAAATAGTTCACTGGTTTTAAAACAATTGCCAGATCCGCAGCCCGGAAACGAATTCCTTGGATCTCTGGTTCCTTACTGTCGGAGATGATGGCATCGAGAGTATCCAAAAGACACTCATACGTTGATATGAAACGTACGTCACTGTGCATGCTCGAAGATGTGACAACCAACTGAAAAATGAAGAACATACATTTATAGGACACTGCATACTGTCCACTTGTAAACAACACAGCTTACCAAAACTTACAAAGATGATGTATCTGATTTCCCAAGTATTGTCTGCTTCAAAAATCACAAAATGCTGTTAAAAATGGAAGACCTGGTTGTCATATAGATAATAGTGTTATTATAGGTTACCTCTGACTACAACCTGGTTGTCATAAATTGTTTCTATAGGTTACCTCGGACTACAACCTGGTTGTCATATAGTGTTATTATAGGTTACCTCTGACTACAACCTGGTTGTCATATAGTGTTATTATAGGTTACCTCTGACTACAACCTGGTTGACATATAGTGTTATTATAGGTTACCTCTGACTACAACCTGGTTGTCATATAGTGTTATTATAGGTTACCTCTGACTACAACCTGGTTGTCATATAGTGTTATTATAGGTTACCTCTGACTACAACCTGGTTGTCATATAGTGTTATTATAGGTTACCTCTGACTCTTGTGATAATTTTCAAGTTACAGTTTTCCCCTAGTAAGAGTGTCTCCCTTAAATTGCACCCAAAAATCCCCCCGACTTATCAAAATTATTGTTTTTTTTTCTTTTTTGTAAATTTTATAAAAGGGCTTCCTTGACATTTCGCATAGCGCCCGAGCACTATTATTAGGGGCAATACAGTAAGTGTTATTTTGTACTAATGTTGCTCCATGCTAACATGGCTGAACGCGTGAGAATTGGTTCCTCATTATTACCTTGTTGCTGCGGCCTTGATGAAGATCCTGGGTTTCTGGCCATAAACCTCCTGCATCGACTGGAAAACACCATGTTAGTGAAACAGTTTCCAAACCACCACCATAACTCCTTCCACATCAGCCAGAGTAATGAAACAGTTTCCAAACCACCACCATAACTCCTTCAACTTCAGCCAGATCCAAACCACCATCATAACTCCTTCAACTTCAGCCAGGTCCAAACCGCCACCATAACTCCTTCAACTTCAGCCAGAGTAATAGTCTTCTTTACAAGGTCAACAAAACACAATGTCAGATGGTGATTGTGACGGTTGATGTCCGGGGAATGGGGTGCCATACGGCTTATCCTCTTCTGCAAACCTGAAAATATTATATATGGTTGCTTGGAAACCATGCTTACACAAAATGGTAATGTGCAAATGATCACTCGGTAAATACCATGACTTTTCTTGTCTATCCAAGTGTTATGGGTAAGATCCTCTGCCTGACAGGACTCTCCATGGTGATATTAATTTACTCACCATGGCACTGTTTGTTATGCACCCTGTGACCACCTCTGATTCAAGATATGGATATAGTTTACTGGTTATTGATGTAGAAACTGGGTGACACTGGTAAGAAATCGAGGCACATGGTTAGTAACACGGCCACTCTTAGTGAAAGGTTGAGAAAAAAACAGCTTTTAACACAAGTTGTTGAAGATGAAATAATTTCAAGGGACTGAAGGCGATCTAGAAGAGTGATTGGTGTCAATCCAAATACAAATGAAAACCTTCATAATGAATGTGCTTCAGTTTCATATGAATTGTGCATAGATATGCCTTAAATTAAGCCACGTGTTATTTTCCGGTTCATTATTGTTAATGAAAATGGTCGGTCTGGAAAGCTTGACGACTACTAGGCTGAATTTTGTTATGAGTTTTGTTTGTCATAAATGTTAATTTAAATGTGGAGTATATTGCAAACAGTTGTATATATAATGAAATTTAAGAGTACATATAATACACAACAAGAATTTATGAATCTTAAAGCATCATATGCTGAATACATTTGATGATTTATAGAACAAAACTAGCCGAATCGTCTAGTTTTCCAGACCGAACTATTTCATTAACACTAATTGGATCATACGGATAATGGTTCCTGCTTTAGTGCATTTGCACAGTTTGAATATGAATCTATGTTGGTTGTAGTCGATTTTGGATTGACAACCATACTGCTTCCAGATCACCTCCAGTGCCTTTAAAATGAAAATTTACCTTTTTTTTCACCACTCATTGTACTTCATCCCTGCTAGGCCACAAATCAGATCTTTTTAGTTTCCATGCCCTTTGCTTGACAGAAGGATATTGGCTCTTCAAATTCGATGCTTTTGTGCCTGCCTTGTTAATAAAGCCCAGAAATTATTCTTGCACCCCTTTCTCACCAACCCACCTGCTCGTTACTGACGCCTGACTATTTTTGGCATTGTTAGTGCTCTCATCAAGAAAGAGCATGTATTTCTTCCCCTCAAATCTGCACGCATTTGTTTTTCCACAAAGTCACTCAATAAAGAAACACACTCTGTTACTGACACAGAGGATGTATCAGTGGTTGACTCCTGTAATATGGAAGGTGCAACCTCCTCTCCAAGATCTGTCATCAACTGGACTAAATCTTTCAAATGGCCCCATTTCTTTTTCACAAGGAACGTTGTAACCTTCACGTTGTTTTTATGCCCCCACCAATCCGAAAATTTTGGAAGGGCATATAGTTTGTCCGTGCATGTAGAAAATGTTGTCCGGACTTTAACTTGTGTTCTTGTTATCCAATCTTCTCCAAACTTAGTCAAATTGTATATGGACACAATGCCTCGGCCAGTAATTCCAGAGTTATGCTCCTTGCAATAGTAAATATTCACAAAATTAATGTTGTCCGGACTCTCACTTGTGTAATTGTTATCCATTCTTCTCCAAATGTGGTCAAATTGTATATGGGTGCAATGTGTCATCCAAGTTTGATAATCAGCCCCACTGCCTCAGTAATTTCAGAGTTATGCCCCTTGGAATAGTAAAAATTCACGAAATTAATGTTGTTCAGACTGTAACTTTGGTAATTGTTATCCAGACTTCTCCAAACTTGGTCAAACTGTATATGGGCACAAAGTCTTGTCCAAGATAATCTGCCAGATTGCCTCAGTAATTCCAGAGTTATGCCCCTTGGAATAGTAAAAATTCACGAAACTAATGTTGTCCAAAATTAATATGTAAAGCAATAGAGAGCGCTACCGTGTCCTATGGGCACATTTCTAGTTTATATATCTTTTGTTTTCTCTCAACAGTTATCTTAATGTTTTCATTATTTTGTCTTGATTTTTCTTAATCAGTTTGTAGAATTGTTCAGTATTGTAGAAACAATGTATAACGTTCAACTGCAGTTTTGTGTCTAATGTTGTTTTCATGCTGCTCTAATATCCTAGTTGGATGAGTCCCCAAAACTGGACCCCTGGTTACAAAAGCTGTATCCGATGTCAGACCTTGAACAAATGTTTCACATTGCTGGCACATGTAACCAACACGGCCTGCACTGTGATACAGCCATGTGTACTGCAACTCAGTTCAATCAAACGTTTTTCTGGCATCCTAGGTTCTAATGTTGATGATGAATGGTAGGTGCTATTGGTATCATTCTGTGTATCATGTGGTGTCATTCTGTGTATCATGTGGTATCATTCTGTGTATCATGTGGTATCATTCTGTGTATCATGTGGTATCATTCTGTGTATCATGTGGTATCATTCTGTGTATCATGTGGTATCATGTGGTGTCATTCTGTGTATCATGTGGTATCATTCTGTGTATCATGTGGTATCATTCTGTGTATCATGTGGTGTCATTCTGTGTATCATGTGGTGTCATTCTGTGTATCAAGTGGTGTCACTCTTGTCACTGGGAGTGACTTTGACCTCTAAACAAGAAGAGCTTGGTCAGACTGAGAGACTCGGGGTTCAACCACAGTATTGCTTGGATTTATGGTAGGAGATTCAGCACTTGGCTCTGACTTTGGAGTGTCTTCTGGTTTTAACCTTTTCACGCCAAAATCATAAAGTGATTGGCAAGAAGCAGGTTGATTTATTCACCTTTTTCTGGTTGTATTTGACGTTATGGCTCGGCATCTTTGTTGTCAGCCGGTCATTATTGTCGAAGGAATCCGATTGGGGAATAGATTAACTTTGACCGCCAGTTTTATAGATGATTTGATACAGTGCCATACTAAGTCACAGTATTGTAGGTGATTTGATATAGTGCCATACAAAATCACAATATTGTAGATGATTTGATATAGTGCCATTTACATTAACTAAGTCACAATATTGTAGGTGATTTGATATAATGCCATACTAAGTCACAATATTGTGGGTGATTTGATATAATGCCATACTAAGTCACAATATTGTGGGTGATTTGATATAGTGCCATACTAAGTCACAATGCTGTAGATGATTTGATATAGTGCCATTCTAAGTCACACAATTGTACATGATTTGATATAGTGCCATACTAAGTCACAATATTGTAGATGATTTGATATAGTGCCATACTAAGTCACAATATTGTAGATGATTTGATATAGTGCCATACTAAGTCACACTGTTGTAGGTGATTTGATATAGTGCCATACTAAGTCACACTGTTGTAGGTGATTTGATATAGTGCCATACTAAGTCACAATGTTGTAGATGATTTGATATAGTGCCATACTAAGTCACACTATTGTAGATGATTTGATATAGTGCCATACTAAGTCACAATGTTGTAGATGATTTGATGTAGTGCCATACTAAGTCACACTGTTGTAGATGATTTGATATAGTGCCATACTAGTCACACTATGGTAGATGATTTGATATAGTGCCATACTAAGTCACAATGTTGTAGATGATTTGATGTAGTGCCATACTAAGTCACACTGTTGTAGATGATTTGATATAGTGCCATACTAAGTCACACTGTTGTAGATGATTTGATATAGTGCCATACTAGTCACACTATGGTAGATGATTTGATATAGTGCCATACTAAGTCACAATGTTGTAGATGATTTGATGTAGTGCCATACTAAGTCACACTGTTGTAGATGATTTGATATAGTGCCATACTAAGTCACACTGTTGTAGATGATTTGATATAGTGCCATACTAGTCACACTATGGTAGATGATTTGATATAGTGCCATACTAAGTCACAATGTTGTAGATGATTTGATATAGTGCCATACTAGTCACACTATGGTAGATGATTTGATATAGTGCCATACTAAGTCACAATGTTGTAGATGATTTGATGTAGTGCCATAATAAGTCACACTATTGTAGATGATTTGATATAGTGCCATACTAAGTCACACTGTTGTAGGTGATTCGATATAGTGCCATACTAAGTCACACTGTTGTAGGTGATTTGATATAGTGCCATACTAAGTCACACTATTGTAGATGATTTGATATAGTGCCATACTAAGTCACCATATTGTAGATGATTTGATATAGTGCCATACTAAGTCACAATGTTGTAGATGATTTGATATAGTGCCATACTAAGTCACACTATTGTAGATGATTTGATATAGTGCCATACTAAGTCACACTGTTGTAGGTGATTTGATATAGTGCCATACTAAGTCACAATGTTGTAGATGATTTGATATAGTGCCATACTAAGTCACCATATTGTAGATGATTTGATATAGTGCCATTCTAAGTCACACAATTGTACATGATTTGATATAGTGCCATACTAAGTCACAATGTTGTAGATGATTTGATATAGTGCCATACTAAGTCACACTGTTGTAGGTGATTTGATATAGTGCCATACTAAGTCACACTGTTGTAGGTGATTTGATATAGTGCCATACTAAGTCACACTATTGTAGATGATTTGATATAGTGCCATACTAAGTCACACTGTTGTAGGTGATTTGATATTATAGGTTATTGCATTTGTATGGCTAAATATTACTTGGCTAAATATTACTTGGAACGAGTTGTTTTGGCAAAGGACGACGAGCTTGCGAGTCGTCCTGCGCCAAAACAACGAGTTCCAAGTAATATTTAGCCATACAAATTCAATAACCTCTTTATTGTATACTTTCATATTGTTTTTGATCAATGTTAATTGTATGACTATTACTTTTCATTGTATTTGTGTTATTTTTATAGCTTTTGATGGAATTCCTATCTTGCCATTCAGTTTAATTATGTGTGGATGATTATTTTGCGCGAAAACGACGTCGACGTCGGATGACGTCATTAAAAACATCAAGCGATTTTCGGAAGTTTGTTTACCATTCGATAACGTTAAAAACAGTGGGTGAGTGACCATTTGAATTATTTTATCAATTTTTGCCATAAAAGGTTGTAAAAAAACACGTATTTTTTAGTTGACACTATAGGAAGGATTGCGTTATTTTTATTTGAAAGTAGTTCCTTATTTCTATTTCGCGGCTCTTAGCAAGCACGAGCAAAAGTTCCCGTGCATTATCAATGCGTGCAATATCGTAGAATATTGCACGCTTAGCTCAATGCAAACTAAACGGGACAATATGAAAGTTTACAATAAAGTGTCATACTTAGTCACACTATTGTAGATGATTTGATATAGTACCATACTATGTCACAATATTGTAGATGGTTTGATATAGTGCCATACTAAGTCACAGTGTTGTAGATGATTTGATATAGTGCCGTACTAAGTCACACTATTGTTGATGATTTGATATAGTGCCATACTAAGTCACACTATTATAGATGATTTGATATAGTGCCATACTAAGTCACGATATTGTAGATGATTTGATATAGTGCCATACTAAGTCACGATATTGTAGATGATTTGATATAGTGCCGTACTAAGTCACACTATTATAGATGATTTGATATAGTGCCATACTAAGTCACGATATTGTAGATGATTTGATATAGTGCCATACTAAGTCACACTATTGTAGATGATTTGATATAGTGCCATACTAAGTCACACTATTATAGATGATTTGATAAAGTGCCATACTAAGTCACGATATTGTAGATGATTTGATATAGTGCCATACTAAGTCACGATATTGTAGATGATTTGATATAGTGCCGTACTAAGTCACAATGTTGTAGATGATTTGATATAGTGCCATACTAAGTCACACTATTATAGATGATTTGATATAGTGCCATACTAAGTCACACTATTATAGATGATTTGATATAGTGCCATACTAAGTCACACTATTATAGATGATTTGATATAGTGCCATACTAAGTCACACTATTATAGATGATTTGATATAGTGCCATACTAAGTCACAATGTTGTAGATGATTTGATATAGTGCCATACTAAGTCACACTATTGAAGATGATTTGGTATAGTGCCATACTAAGTCACGATATTGTAGATGATTTGATACAGTGCCATACTAAGTCACACTATTATAGATGATTTGATATAGTGCCATACTAAGTCACAATGTTGTAGATGATTTGATATAGTGCCATACTAAGTCACACTATTGAAGATGATTTGGTATAGTGCCATACTAAGTCACAATGCTGTAGATGATTTGATAAAGTGCCATACTAAGTCACACTATTGTTGATGATTTGATATAGTGCCGTACAGAGTCACACTTTTGTTGACATTTTGATGTAGTGCCATGTCACTGATGCCTCTACTGCTGGCGTGATTGGTCATTGTCTTTTTTTAAAAATAACATTGAGTCACTTTGGATTGTTAGCATTCATCTTTGTTGATTGTTGTTTGAAACTTAACACCATTATCTCTACCACTATCTTCAATCAAAACAAACCTTGAGGAAGATCTGACATAGTCCCGTATTGCTGATATCGCTCTTACTGAATCATTAATCACATTAACTCCCACTGATATCGCTCTTACTGAATCAATAATTGCTAAATCATTAATCACATCAACTTGCACTGACTTCTGTGTATTGGGTATACTGTCAATAAAGCAGCGCCATGCTTCACTTGTCATTGTAATGCACCCTAACTTTACTGTTTCAAGATCACTCATCTCAGGAGACAGCTGTAATTGTCTTTCACCAAAATCTGTAGACCACAGTGAAATTGACTGTAAATGTTCAAGAGTCGCCACAGCTGTGATCAGTGTGTCAATGTCTACAGGATGCTTACAATTTGTACAGGTGAAGTGTTGTAGTTGGGGAGCCCCATGTAGACATCTCAGTACAGATGCCACAGCTCCAGGTTGGAGAAAGCACTGAATCTCACACCTCTCCAGGTCTGTGGTGTTCACCTTTACCGTCTCCACAAATAGAAGCTCTAGTGTAAGCTTCTGCAGCTGTTTCAGCTGTGACAAGTCTAGTTGGTATCTACAGTCTCCACTATAGTGGTGGTCTGAGCAGTTTACAGTACACAGCTCTATCTGCCTCATCTGTGTCCTCTGTGACAGGAATGATATTAATGATTCAATCTCATCATGTGGCAGTATAATGTTTGCTAGATGGAGGGCCTCTAGCTGACATAAACTACCCAGCATGGTGGAGAATGGTTGCTTTTGGCATTGTGGTGGAAAGGTGGAATTGTTTACCAGTTCAAGTGATTTCAGTGTGTTCTGAGAATTAGTTACCATATGGTAGATAAAGTCATAACCAATGGTATGATCTATAGTGTAAGTGATAACCAGTTTGTGCAGTGCACCAGCCTCCAGTAGAGCTGTTTGTAAGCTTGTTGTCATTACATCCAAGTCAATGCATAGAGACTTTATATTGGTTATGTTTGTATTGATCAAAGCTTCTGGGGTTGCTTCTTTGTACTCAGTAATGAAAATGTCTTCAATCTTGAGTTTGGGGTTTGAGCTTTCCCTGACACAGTCTAAAATAGCTCTTTGCATATGCATTACGAGTCCTGTATACATGTAATTATCCATGCCATACAATGATCCATCGGATGTAGTTCTTCTATAATGCTGTACTCTACTATCACGAGAAGCCACATCACAGATATGTTCTGACAGTCTAAATGCACACTGAGGAAGCAAGCCACATATGAACACAAGAATCTTTTCCATTTCTAAACAAATGTCGAGAGTGCCACAAATGCCGAATATTTGCTGCAAATGTGTGTCTATACCATCAGTACTCATGGAAACAAACACTGCTGCCAAAAATTCCTGAAAAGATTTGTGTAAGAATGATAAACTTTTCAGACGTGATGTGCATCCCTTTACAAACTTGCTTTGAGATAGTATGCCAACTTTGAGGCAAAACTCGATCTCTGTTTGAGACAATCCATACATCTCTGCTACTGAACTATCAAACACAAGTGATGACTCACGATTTGTACTGAATAGCGTTTCAAATGCCATTTTGCTGAGAGAATACAACAACCCGCTTAACTGTACACATTTTATTTTTTTATCAAAGCAGTGTGGCAGTTTTTTCTGTGACTTTTTCTGTTCTTCTTTCACTCTGATGAAATGCTGGTTGCCTGTTAATCTTTTTTCTGCCAGCTCAAACAGTAGATCCATCATGCCACTGTAAATTTCACACTGAGTTTCTCCGAGTGGCCTCCCATCATGCCAGAGACATATCAGCTGCTTCAACATAATGGGGATGTGTCTTAATTGATTCAAGCCCTTGTTCACTAGTACTCTTTCAAACTCCTTTGCAGTCTTGGTACCTGTATGTGGTTGTTCATTGAGAATGGCTACAACAGACTTTATGAGTTCTGCAGATGAGCCATAATCAAGTCCCGTCAGCTTTATCTGCCGATCTGTCTCCGAGTTCTTTATTCTTAAGACTTCCAGTTTCCAGGGCCTGGATGTTGTAAGAATGGAATAGTTGTTTGTGAGCTTTCTGGCTGGTAGTCCAGTACTCACATCAAACAGGGAAATCTGGCTATGCTTTGATGGGTTATCTTTTGGTGGGGTCCACTCATCGAGCCCATCAAGGATGATTAAACTTTGTACAGAGTCGTCTTCTAACACTGTGGTCAACAGAATCTGGTGTTTTTCTGGTACAAGGTTTGTAATCATTTCTTCCACACTGCTATATGAGAGCGCATTTCTTAAAGGGATATAGAATAGGAAATCAAATTTAGACATTGTATGTTCCTGTTCAGTCAAGCAGCCATGGGTTTCTTGAGTAGAATGAGTTGCACACCAAGAATCCACCATCTTCTGACAGAGGGTACTCTTGCCCATCCCTGCGTCTCCTGTTACGTAAATCTTCTTGCAGAGATGGGAGTCTTTATGAAATATGTTGTGGTAGGATGTGATAAATTCTTTCTTTTCGTTTGATTTCTGTCTGGGGTAAACTAGTTCCATACAGGGTGTGACATACAAGTCTGCAATTTTAGCATCATCCTCATCAGAACTGAGAGGATAGACAGGCACGGTCAATGCATTGTCACGGTACACCTGAATGAGCTTCCTCTGAAGATCTGGTAAGGAAAAAGAACAAAAAACATCATCATTTGTTTTTTTATTAATTATAACCAAAATATATCTTGGAGTCAACTTGGAAGAAAGTATCAGTATGAAGTCTGGTGGTGCTGATCATATGCATATTGTCGTGCTGATCTATGCGTAATGTTTTGCTGATCATATGCGTATTGTCATGTTGATCATATGCATAGTGTCGTGCTGATCATATGCGTATAGTCGTGCTGATCATATGCGTATTGTCGTGCTGATCATATGTGTATTGTTGTGCTGATCATATGCGTATTGTCGTGCTGATCATATGCATATTGTCATGCTGATCATATGCGTATTGCCATGCTGATCATATGCATATTGTCATGCTGATCATATGCGTATTGTCGTGCTGATCATATGCATATTGTCGTGCTGATCATATGCGTATTGTCGTGCTGATCATATGCGTATTGTCGTGCTGATCATATGCGTATTGTCGTGCTGATCATATGCATATTGTCGTGCTGATCATATGCATATTGTCGTGCTGATCATGTGCATATTGTCGTGCTGATCATGTGTGTATTGTCATGCTGATCATATGTGTATTGTCATGCTGATCATATGCGTATTGTCATGCTGATCATATGCGTATTGTCATGCTGATCATATGCGTAAAGGCATGCTGATCATATGCGTATTGTCATACTGATCATATGCATATTGACGTGCTGATCATGTGCGTATTGTCATGCTGATCATATGCGTATTGTCATGCTGATCATATGCGTAAAGGCATGCTGATCATATGCGTATTGTCATACTGATCATATGCATATTGTCGTGCTGATCATATGCATATTGACGTGCTGATCATGTGCGTATTGTCATGCTGATCATATGCGTATTGTCATGCTGATCATATGCCTATTGTTGTGCTGATCATATGCATATTGTCGTGTTGTTCCGGTTCTTGACTTTCGACCAGTCTGTTGCTTTATTTCAGCTGAAAACTTACAGTGGCATTTGTGGCACAGATATATTTCTAGTTTGCTCAGTAAACATATTTTATTCACATTTTACATCATATAATAACATGTACATATTTACATCACTTAACATACGATTAGGAATGGGAACGGATTTCAGAAATTAGGGATTTAGCTTTTGTGAATCTGCCCACTAAATGTAATAATGCACATTAGTATCCCATTATTTAAAATATCCGTGTTTCTCATTTTTTTATCATTTTATAGGTGGCAAGATTACAAAGTTGTAACTTGCATGCATTTGTTATAGTACAAAGACAGAACAAAGACATTTCTGTAGTTTGATTGGTCAACATAGCGTTAACCTGAGAGTGTGTCTTCTTCTTATGACAGTAATATACCCCATGTGCGCTAAATACTTTCAGTACACAGAAAAAAGAAAAGGCGTATTTTCTTTTTGGGCATATGTTGAGTGGCATGTTCAATATAAATAACAAAATGCAATTTTAATAAACTCCAGCAATCTGATAAACATGAATTTTATTTTATTAAAATTAATTGCTAAAATTGACAAAGTCTATTTGTGAAATCACACACACTAACCTTTAGTAATAGCACATACATTAACCTTTATTGATGTCACATACATTAACCTTATAGATGTCACATACATTAACCTTTATTGATGTCACATACATTAACCTTTATTGATGTCACATACATTAACCTTTATTGATGTCACATACATTTACCTTTATTGATGTCACATGCATTAACCTTTATTGATGTCACATACATTAACTTTAATTGATGTCACATACATTAACCTTTATTGATGTCACATACATTAACTTTTATTGATGTCACATACATTAACCTTTATTGATGTCACATACATTAACCCTTATTGATGTCACATACATTAACTTTAATTGATGTCACATACATTAACCTTTATTGACGTCACATACATTTACATTTATTGACATCACATACATTAACCTTTATTGATGTCACATACATTAACTTTAATTGATGTCACATACATTAACCTTTATTGATGTCACATACATTAACCTTTATTGATGTCACATACATTAACCTTTATTGACATCACATACATTAACCTTATTGATGTCACATACATTAACCTTTATTGATGTCACATACATTAACCTTTATTGATGTCACTTACATTAACCTTTATTGATGTCACTTACATTAACCTTTATTGATCTCACATACATTGACCTTATTGATGTCACATACATTAACCTTTATTGATGTCACATACATTAACCTTTATTGATGTCACATACATTAACCTTTATTGATGTCACATACATTAACCTTTATTGATGTCACATACATTAACCTTTATTGATGTCACATACATTAACCTATATGGATGTCACATACATTAACCTTTATTGATGTCACATACATTAACATTTATTGATGTCACATACATTAATCTTTATTGATGTCACACACATTAACCTTTATTGATGTTACACACATTAACCTTTATTGATGTCACATATATTAACATTTATTGACATCACATACATTAACCTTTATTGATGTCACATACATTAACCTTTATTGATGTCACATACATTAACATTTATTGACATCACATACATTAACCTTTATTGATGGCACATACATAACATTTATTTATTGTCACATACATTAACCTTTATTGATGTCACATACATTAACCTTTATTGGCATCGCATATATTAATTGTATTGATGTCACATACATTAACCTTTATTGATGTCACATACATTTACCTTTATTGCTACATTAACCTTTATTGATTTCACATACATTAACCTTTATTGATGTCACAGCCTTTATTGATGTCACATACATTAACCTTATTGATGTCATATACATTAACCTTATTGACATCACATACATTAACCATTATTGATGTCACATACATTAACCTGTATTGATATCAAGTACATTAACCTTTATTGACATCACATACCTTAATCTTTATTGGTGTCACATACATTAACCTTTATTGACATCCCATACCTTAATCTTTATTGATGTCACATACATTAACCTTTATTGACATCACATACATTAACCTGTATTGATTCACATACATTAACCTTATTGATGTCACTTACATTAACTTATTGATGTCACATACATTAATCTTTATTGATGTCACATACATTAACCTTATTGATCTCACATACATTAATCTTTATTGATGTCACATACATTAACCTTATTGATGTCACATACATTAACCTTTATTGATGTCACATACATTAATCTTTATTGATGTCACATACATTAACTTATTGATGTCACATACATTAATCTTTATTGATGTCACATACATTAATCTTTATTGATGTCACATACATTAACCTTATTGATGTCACATACATTAACTTATTGATGTCACATACATTAATCTTTATTGATGTCACATACATTAACCTTATTGATGTCACATACATTAACTTATTGATGTCACATACATTAATATTTCTTGATGTCACATACATTAACCTTGATTGATATCACATACTTGAACCTTTATTGACATCACATACATTAGCTGTATTGATGTCACATACATTAACCTTTATTGATGTCACATACATTAACATTTATTGATATCACATACTTGAACCTTTATTGAGTTCACATACATTAACCTTTATTGATGTCACATACATTAACCTTTACTGATATCACATACATTAACCTTTATTGATATCACATACATTAACCTTTATTGATGTCACATACATTAACCTTTATTGATATCACATACATTAACCTTTATTGATATCACATACATTAACCTTTATTGATGTCACATACATTAACCTTTATTGATATCACATACTTGAACCTTTGTTGATGTCACATGCATTAACCTTTGTTGATGTCACATACGTTAACCTTTATTGATATCACATACATTAACCTTTATTGATGGCACATGCATTAACCGTTATTGATGTCACATACATTAACATTTATTGATATCACATACTTGAACCTTTATTGAGTTCACATACATTAACCTTTATTGATATCACATACATTAACCTTTATTGATGTCACATACATTAACCTTTATTGATGTCACATACATTAACCTTTATTGATATCACATACATTAACCTTTATTGATGTCGCATACATTAACCTTTATTGATATCACATACTTGAACCTTTGTTGATGTCACATGCATTATCCTTTGTTGATGTCACATACATTAACCTTTATTGATATCACATACATTAACCTTTATTGATGGCACATGCATTAACCTTTATTGATGTCACATACAGTTCCCTTAATTGATGTCACATAATACATTAACCTTTATTGATGTCACATACATCAACCATTATTGAAATCACATACATTTACCTTTACTGATGTCACATACACTTCTCAAAACTGCTAACTACACCGCTCACGTTTTATACACTTTTCAAAACAGCCAACTACACCGATTTAAAATATGAATAATTTTGTTAATATCATTATTTCATAGTTGTTTGTAATTAAATAAACAAATAACACAAATCTGCACTATATGAGACAAATTTTTATTTTATTGAAAAACATTCAACCCAACGATATATATAACCCAAAACGTGAGCGGTGTAGTTAGCAGTTTTGAGAAGTGTACATTGACCTTTATTGATGTCAAAATACATTAACCTGAATTTTATCAGCTTGGTTCTTGTTTTTATGGCTTTATATAACAGTTTAATTTCTATGGAAAGGACATGTAATTTCAAAGTACTTGTACCAGCATGGCATCATGCAGCCTTTGCGATATGTGTGGCTCATCATAAAACCCAATTCACTTGCTTAATCAAAATACTTCAAATGAGGATTATTTTAAAGGGCTCTGAAAGAATTGAAAAGAGCTGAACGAATTATCAAAATGCCATGAAAAATAAAGGAGATATGACCTATTGAAAATTTGAAAAAAATATTAATGGAGGAAGCCATCTTGGAAAACGATGAGGTCATCGCGCCTTTTTAACATATATGGCATAGTAGCCATAAAAAATAAAGGAGATATGACCTATTAAAAACTATCCCATATATGTTAAAAAGGCGCGATGACATCGTTTTCCAAGATTTTCAATAGGTCATAACTATCTCCTTTATTTTTCATGGCTTTTTGATAATTCTGTCAGCTTTATTCAAGTTTTTCAGAATCCGTTTAAATAAATCGTGTTTGAAGATAGTGCATCAACCCCTGTAATATATTCTTTGAATAGTCCCCAACAGCTCTAAATGTTACCCCGCCTCAACGGTCACAGTATTGGAAAATCTTAAAAAAAATTACTCTTCTCTGAAACTACCTGAGTGAGAGGTCTGATATCTTGCATGTACCATAAGCTTATAGTCCTTTATCAAGTTTGCTAAAATCGACATCATTTTCTAAATTATCATATATGGAATGTTTATAAATATGACAATTTACTGATTTATAGGAATAAAAACATAGGAACTGTATAAAAAAATCATTATACTATTTTAATAATGCATTATATGACCAGTTAAGGACTTTGTATTCATTTACAGTGATTTTCTTTGCTTTAAATGATATTTATCAATATGCCAGTGTTCATTCCACTTGCCCTTGCACCGATGGTGCACTTATATCATGATTGATGCAAAAGTAATTACACAAATCGGCCATCGGGCGCCTTCAAAAACCATAATCAAAATATACTAATTTTGATTGGTCAGTACTATAGCAATTGCTATGTGCAATTTCATTGGTTGTTGGTTGTTACCTATGAATATTTTTAAGAACAATGTAAACATGTTAGTGTGTCATCCAAGGTCATTCAATTATAATTAGTAACATATGGAAGTATCTGGATGAGTAAATAAAATATTGATGTTGACATTTAACATCACATGATGTTTTTGTCTATGATGGAATACATCATATGACTGTCATCAATGTTATTGGAATATTCCAAAGCTTCTGTTTTGTGACATTCTATGAAAGTATAAATACAGCCTATTGGGGTGTTATTTGTTTAGTATCTGGTTCAGTATTTGGATTGAGAATTTACTTGAGTTCAGTATAAAGTGAAAATATCGGATGCTTTGAATTAAAGATCATATATTGTAGAGGGTAAAAAATGACATTTGACATGATAATTTGGACTATTGTGAATAAATAAACCAGGAAATATTTGAAGTGAAAATGAATTAAAGGAACACTTGACAATTTAGATTAAAGGGACACTTACCAATATTATTTGGACTTCTTCTATTGGATTTTAAAGAAATACTGGATCCATTTTCTGTATTTTCTGTAAGTGAATATTTTTTCATCGTACTGGCAAAGAAGCAATAGTCGTCGAGAAGCAATAGCCGTCATTCTGTTATAACTTTTAATTTTGAGGTTTACCCCCACTAATTACATATATCATCTTTACCGAGGTGTAGTCGAATGTTGTTCCTATAATAAAAAGTAATCCCTCCTTTTTTGATGGAAATGGGCATTATAAGTAGGGGAAAACTGCCCATTTCTATTCGATTTTGTGGTTGTATGTATAAGAAGCGTATTAATATGTTTTACTGGATCACTGATGAACATTTTCGAAATTTCGACTCTATGCTTACACTTTGTGAGCACTGAAAATAGTCAATCAATGAAAACAGCTGTACTGTTGACCTGTTTAGTAAACAAACAAGAACTTCTTACATGTCTTTTGAGCCCACCTTTTCTGGTGATTTTTCTAGTGAAAAATTAGTTTTCTATATGAACATTACACTGCTGCATTATCCATACTTGAGTTAAATTTGCAGCAAATCAATAATATGTGACATTAATATGGGGAAAATAATTAGTGGTTTCATACGTTGATGGTTTTTTTTCAGTATGTGTTATCAGAAATGCATAAGCGCTTAATCTAAATACAAAAACAAAAAAACTACGCCAAAAAGTAAATATTGACCGTAAAATGACCACAGACTCAAATGTGCATTTAATTTGTAAACATCGTCACATGGGGATGCGCGCGCATATATACAAGATGCTCGATTATAAAAATAATGTTGGGAACTAGACAGACTATTTATACTCGACTTCTATAAAATAGAAAATGACACACAAAAAGCACTTGCTAAATAACTTAGAATCAAGGGAGACGTGTTGTCTCCCTTTGATTCATTAAATTACATATTAAAGTGTACATTGTTACCTCCCTTTGAAGAAGATATGAAACGGTATATTCAGGACTCACAAATCCGGAATTTAAGGATATTTAAATTAGTTTTCCGGACAAAAAAATTATACAAATATGTATGTTAGTCATTAATTTAAGTAAATATGTAAGTTATAATTGACTATTATTGTACAACACATCATCGTAGAAGTTTTTTTTTTATGACACCGAGTATTGCATCTGTGCCGACTTTTCACGACGTTAAAATACCGCTTTTGTACCCACTACCAGAAGGTGTTAGCATACATTACTTACACGGATATTTTGTTTACAAATGAGAGAATGGGGTAACCGTAACTTTATGGAAATATCAATTTTTAAAATACCTTGTAGTGAGAATATCTAAGAAAAAGGTTATTTTCATGACGACTATTGCTTCTTTGCCAGTAGTATTTTGCACATTTTTTGAGTATATATTTAAAAAAGTAGTTTTTGCTGGTTTTGCTTCCTTTAGTAAACCTTATTCACTGTGTCACAATGGCACATTTAAAGCATAAACATGTTTCCGAACAACCACAAAATATAAACAAAATATGCTTCATTTCTTAAAAAAATACCAAAATCTGCCGAATCAATGTTTCTCAAAACCCAAATGGCTATTGCTTTATCCAATGAAATGAAAAACACATTGCCAATAGATCTATTGATTAAAACAACGCAGAAAGTCGGAACCGAAAATGAAAGCTAAATATGAAGAGAGATGCTTGTTTATGAATGAATGGTGTTTTTCGGCATGTCGACACATAATTAGGTCATATTGTGCGCAAAAATCGATGAATCGTGAAAGAATGAAGTAGTAATTAAAAATAATGTAAACGTATAAAGATAAAACTATCTACAAAATAAGAAATGATATGGTAACAATATAAACTATGTATATATGTAAATCAACAAATGCCCGCCAAGGGGCTTGTAAACAAGTTAACATATATAGGAAAATATAACATTGATTTATAAAGTCTGATTTCTTTAAGGAAATCTAAAACAATACTAAAATCTCTAGTATCAAATAACTCTTTCAAAGGTATTAACTGTGTAGTATCTTTGTCGCATAGGATCAAAGTCTACACATTCCAACAAGATATGTTTGATGCTTGTTTATATATAACATTTTGATAGAATGAAGTTTACCTGGCTCTCCAATGACAAAAAAAACAACATATATTTTTAGTTATGTTTACCTGGCCTCCATGACCAAGAAAAAAAACTTTTTTTTGTTACGTATTGAACATGATCAGAGCAATAAATTTGTGATGGGATACTCTAATAAAACAGTTTTGAACTTAAATAATAACAGGAAATCTTATAGATCTAAGAAGCAGTAATGATAGGTCAGGGGTAAAGCATAATGACAAAACACCAATAAGAAGCAAGTTAAATCACATTTATTAATTTTCTTGGAACGACCCTCTTTTAAGCTCTACTGATCAAAGATCAGCAGAGCTTATGCCGTGGTGCTGTGTCCGTCCATCCGTCTGCAAACTTTTTTTTTGTAACGATTACTCCTGAAACTACTGGATTGGATTTTCATGAAACTTTACAGAAATGTTGCCCATGATGTATTGTTGATCCTAGCAAAAATTTATGTTTATGTGAAATCTAAGATGGCAGCCAAAGCTAAAAATAGATTTTTAAATACAAGTTTGTAGTGGCTACTTCTTGAAAACTATAAGTGATATTGACTTTTCTAAAAATGATCAGTATGATGTGATGTTTGTCCTTATCGAAAATCTTTTTGATCGACGTTAAACATGGCTGCCAGCGGCAATCTTGGGTTTACATAGAGTAAATATAGTAAAAACTTTTAGCGACCTACTTCTCTGAAACTACTAGGACAGATTTTCATGAAACTTCACAGAAATGTTGCAAGATGGCCGCCACGGCTAAAAATAGATTTTAAAAAATAATTTATAGAGACTTACTTCTTGAAAAGATAAGTGATATTGATATGGGACTTTTTCTAAAATGACATGATGTTGGTCCTTGTGAAAATCATTTTGATTTGACGTTAAACATGGTTGCCATCAGCCATCTCTGTTTACATAGAGTTATATAGTAAAAACTTGTAGAGACTACTCCTCTGAAACTACTTAATGATTTTCATGAATTATATTATATTTCTGGCCGACCTAAAAAAAAATCTGGATCATTCCTGTGAAGTTTCATATAAAATTGTCAAGTAGTTTCAGAGAAGTAGTCGGCTAAAGTTTTTACTATATACAGCTAGCGGCCATCTTTAAAGTCAAATCGAAATAAATTTCGACAAGGATCAACATCATGTCATGCTGATCATTTTAAAAAACGTCCCATATCAATATCACTTACAGTTTTCAAGAAGTAAGTCGCTACCAAATTTATTTATTTTAAATCTATTTAGCCATGGTGGCCATCTTGAATTTCCAACAGGGTAATATTTGGCCCCGCCCAAGGGTCACATGTTTTACATAGACATGTATAGGGAAAAACTTCTTCTCTGAAACTACAGGAGCCAGAGTTTAATATTTTGCATTTGCTATAAGCTTGTGGTCCTCTACAAGTTTGTTCAAATGGTGACCCAGGGGTCACATTGGCCCCGCCCGTGGGTCACAGTTTTACATAGGCTTGTATAGAGAAAAAAATCTTCTTCTCTGGACTACATGGCACGAGCTCTCTTGTATTACATGTAGCATCAGCTTATGGTCCTCTAACTTAGTTTGTTCAAATGGTGGACCCTGGGGTCAAATTTGTCTCCGCCCAGGGGGTCACAGTTTTACATAGACTTATAAAGGAAAAAAAAAAAACATTCTCGGAAACTACAAGAGCCAGAGGTTTATATTTTGCATTTACTATATAGTTTAATGGTCCTTTCCGAGTACAATAAGCCCAACAGTTTGGTTCAAATGGTGGACCCTCGGTCACATTTGGCCCCGCCCAAAGGGGTCACATTTTTTACAATAGAAATGAATAGGGGAAATAAGTTAAAAAATCTCTCTGAAACTGCAAGAGCCAGAGGTTAATATTTTACATTTGCTATATGCTCATGGTCCTCTACCAGTTTTCTGTTCGCCCGCGGTGAGTCCACAGTTTTACATAGGCTTGTATATGAGAAAAACCTTAAAATTCTTCTCTGAAAACTGCAAGAGCCAAGAGTTTAATATTTGCCATTTGCTATAGCTTATGGGTCCTCTACCAAGTTTGTTCAAATGGGTGACCCTGGTGTCAAACTTGGCCGTGCCCCGGGGGTCACAGTTTTATATAGACGTATATATAGGAAAAAACAATCTTCTCTGAAACTGCCAAGAGCCAGAGTTTAATATTTTGCAGTTTTACTATAAGATTGATCCTCTATCAATGGTGACCCCCAGTGTTAAATTTTACCCCACTCCCGTGGGTCTACAGTTTTACTTAGACTTATATAGGAAACACAATAAAAAATCTCTCGGAAACTACGAGAGCCAGAGGTTTAATATTTGCATTTACTATACTCTTATGGTCCTTACCCAAGTTTGTTCAAATGATGACCCTGGGTTCACATATGGCCCCCATCCCAGGGGGTCACGATTTACATAGACTTGAAAACTTCAAAAACCTCTTCTCTGAAACACAAAGCACACAGCTCTCATATATTACATGTACGCCCTGGGGTGACATTTGGCTCTGCCCAAGGTGTTACTCTCTAGCACCTTCATTTTTATTTGATCTTTACCAAACTTTGTCCAGTGTCTTAAAACTTCTATATCAAAGTGTGTCTTGAACTGTCCTATATCAATGTTGTTTATACTCAACAGAGCCCGACATTCTTGAACAATCTAACAAACTTGCACAGATTGTATATGACCATTAGATTTCGAAACAAGTTCGATATGTGCCGCCAGTACTCCGGTGATCACTTAGAGCCATCTTGGCTCTCTTGTTTCTATAAAACTCTATTGTAAACAAAGATGGCCATCGGCAGCCATGTTTAACGGTCGAATCTAAATAATATTCCGACTAGGATCTACAATCATGTCATGCTGATCATTTCAGAAAAAGTCCCATATCAATATCAATTACAGTTTTCAAGAAGTAGTTGCTACAAACTTATTTATAATAACATTATTTTTAGCTGTGGTGAGCCATCTTCGAATTTCTGGCCGACCTGAAATTTTGCTAGGATCAATTAGACATCAAGAGCAAACATTCCTGTAAAATTTCATGAAAAACCGCTAAGTACATTCAGAGGAGTAGTCGCTACAAATATTTACTATAATAAACTCTATGTAAAAAAAGATGGCCCACTGTCAGTCCTGTTTAACGTCGAATCTAAACAATTTTGACAAGGACCTAACATCATGTCATAGCTGATAATTTAGAAAAATGTCCCATGTCAATATCACTTATAGTTTACAAGAGTAGATGCTACAAACTTGTATTCTATTTTTTAGTTTTGGCAGCCATCTTGGATTTCACATCAGCATGATTTTTGCTATGATCAACTAGGACTTCTTGGGCAACATTTCTGTAAAGTTTCATGAATATACCATCTGTAGTATCACTGGATGTAGTCGCTTACAAATAAAACTTTACGACAGACGGACGTCGCAATCACGCATAAGCTCTGCTTGATCTCTAATCAGTCAAGCTAATTTTGAGTTGACCGACGAAAATATTTGTTTTATTACGAATAAGAGCTGTTGTTTGACAGATACACCCACAAAGACATTCATTTTTAGTCTTTCTGCTTTTGTTTTAATGCATTTGGTTTCATCAGGATGCAGTTCCAAATTACAAATTACAAAAGAAAAATACGATACTCAGCGCAATTTGAACTCTGGGGACCCCCCCACTTGCATGTGAAGCGGCCACCTATACCGATTATCACCATAAAAGCCAGCCCTGTGCATGACAGTCATAACGCGCTTATAAACAGATCTATTTACATCACTCCAACCTACTACAAATGCAATAAACAAATGCATTAAATATAAAAATGCAAATGAGCGACAAAGTGCAAAGTTAATAGTGCACAAATAATCGAAAATTAAGGGTGTTTGAATGAGGTACTTGATGAATAAGGGCCTGTTAAATCAGTCATATGTATAACAACAGTTTCTAATTTTCAGTTACTGATCCCACTTTCATAAAACTTTAAACTTGCAGCCTAACATGAGGTCATAAACTTGCAAAAGTCACATTATACTATCCAGTCGTTAGTTTCTATAAATCAGTGCCCCGTAGCAGGATAGGGCATACATTTTATACTCATTCATATTTATTACAAGGTGAGCAATTACCAGAATGTATACTGTTAACGGTCAAACACATCTTGTTGGGAATGGTAGACTTTGATCCTATGGTCCAAGGTACTACAATGTTATACTATGAAAAGAGTATTTGTTTCTATAGATTCTGGTCTTGTTTTAAATTTCCTGAATGAAATCAAGACTCAGTTTGAACAAACTTGATGTCTAGGGTCTTGGCGATCATTTTAAAAGATGAACTTCGAAAGAGTCAATGTCCATTGGTCTTAAGTTTAGGTTCAAGCTTTTTATGGTAACGGGTGGCTATCTTGGGGATGTCGTGTCGGACCCTAATTTTAACAAATTGAAAAGCATTCATCTAAGGATCGTCCATGTGAATTTTAGTCAAAATTGGCCAAGCAGGTTTCTGAGGAGTAGTTGTGTGAGCTAAAGTTAACGACGGACGAAGAGTGATACCAATAGGATCACAATTGAGCTCAGGTGATCTAAAACTGAAATTACAATAATAGAAAAGTTCTGGACATGGTATTACACACTTACCTTTCTCGTCTCATAGGTTAGTCCTGTTCTGCCCTCGGCCTCTGTCTGTCGTCTCTCCGTTTGAATTTGTCAATTTGTTCTTTGCCTCTTGCTTTAATTGTTGTAACTACTTTTTGGCCCTCTTTGTCTATGTGTTTCTTTTCTTCTTTGCTTTTTGCTTCTACACCCATTACAGCTGTTTGGCCCTCTTTGTCTATGTTTTCTCTTTCCCTTCTTGCTTTTTGTATCTACACTCAGTACAGCTTTGTTGCCCTCTTTGTCTATGTGTTTTCTTTCTTCTTGCTTTTTGCTTCTAACTCTCATACAGCTTTTTGGCCCAACTTTATCTATGTGTTTTCTTTCTCTTTGCTTTTTTGCTCTACAACCCATTACAGCGTTTGGCCCTCTTTGTCTATGTGTTCTTTTCTTCTTTGCTTTTTGCCTCTACACCTCATTACTGCTTTTTTGCCCTTTTTAACTATGTTCCTCTTTCTTCTTGCTTTTTGCCTCTACACTCATTAATCTGCTTGTTTGCCCTCCTTATCTATGTGTTCTCTTTCTTCTTTAGGCTTTTGCCTCTACACTCAATACTGCTTTTTTGCCCTCCTTAAGGTGCCCTCTGGTGAGAATTAGCGTGATCTGCGCATAATTCGCGGAAACGCATTTGTGATGTTGTAAAAAGTGGGAAGATGTTCCAAAATCACTTTCCAAATAATATAAACAATTAAATGTTATTAAACAACAACCTGTAGCATGTCGCTTTCTTTTTATAAGTTTACATTCTATTCCGCTGCCCATTTTACTATTAAGACAATCGGGATTTACCTCCCTTCCGACAACAGACTGGCTTTTTTCGCGTGGCTGACCTCGAATACAAAAATAAATGGGTAAAACAAACGTGGGTTTTTTCTAAGCGTAAACAATAAACAAACGTTAACAGATCTAGAAGCACAGAAGAGAAGATGGCAGACACAGGGACACTGAAACCGTAGATTCCACGGCTACATGGTTATTGTACGTATAAATGTTCTCTGAAATTTTATAGTTTCTCTGACATCAGTAGTGCATATTTTTGCGAAAACGAAAGTAAAATTATGTACATGCACAGTTGGTCATTGGTGATTGGAGCATTTTACATTTAGCAACATTTATTGCTAATATTGGTTTTATTAAAAACTGCACTTCGCACCGTTAATTACGCTATGGGGGTCTTTGTCTGCAGAAATGTATCCCCCACAGGGAATGTACCCCAGATACATCCTGTATATGTGGGGATACATTCCTGTTATACAGGTTTGTACCCAAGGTCATTCCTGTACTACAGGAATGTGGCCCCACTATTGCAGATCTCGAGTGAAGGTCGCGTGTCCTAATGCTTGCAAATGTTTATTGTTATTTACTTTAAAATATAATAAAGCTTTCAATATGTTTATAATATGTTTTAACAGATACACTTGTTTTCATTATGGTCTTGATTGTTTTTAAAGAAAATACACACAAAACATCAATGTAGAATTTCAAAATTACGATAAGATCTGGCAAGATTTAAAGTCTGGTACAATATTGTATACAGGAATGTACCCGAGGTGTATACAGGATTGTACCCGGGGTGTATACAGGATTGTTCCCTTCCCGGGGTCTAGTACGTATGTCACCTCAGACTTTACATTGGTTCAAACAGTGGGAAGTGTTTGCAGGTAGAAGCCTAAGAAGATCCCTTTTTCCCCAGCCAGGTGTTATTGGTCAGTTGTCATAGTAGTAGACATGATGAAATCATGAAAATATCTTCTACAATATTTATTTCCTTCCTCTTTTTTAAAGGCCTTTGTCACAGAAATTGACATACCTGACTGTCAGATATTGCGGATGACAGTTTTGGTTGACGAGGGAGCTGGAGACTGGCGGGACAGGTAGAGGGTTGTTGAGCTAGGGTGTTCCTTGCTGATGGGGGGGGCCCCTATCTTCTTGCAAAAAGAGCCACTTCAGCTTGTCACATGCCATGGGATACTCGAATATGGATTGTCCACAATTATAAAAAGTTGTATTTTCAGTGCTTGTTTTGCAATTTCAATTTGTGCATTGTGCACTATTCAGACAAGGTCTTCACTTTAAAATATAAACTTCATTTATTTTACAACAATCGCGAAACAAGTTTATACAACATATGTCAATTACTCTCGTTGGCACGAATGTAGCGTAACTGTGGTCTTTCGTGTGGGAGGAAACCGTAGTAACCGGAGAACATAAACGGAGAAAACAAGCCTGTCTGATTTGGTGACCACACGTGTCACCCTCACATGGTCTTCCCCAGGCCGAGAATTGAACCATAGTCCCATTGTAATGTAGGAGAGCAAGTGACCAATTTCAGATGCACTAATCGGACAGTCCAACTTTTCAGCCACATTACAGAACATTCTAAACCTTTCATTGTCACACAAGGTTTAATTACAATTTTCAACTCTGAATTTTTAATCGTGTATTAAAGCTATACATCTCTGAAATTGTAACGCAAACAAATTTACACTTGTAAACTGTTGACAATTTAACCCGCAAGCCGATAGCTTGGGGATGACAAGTTAGTGACTCTTAGATTTCAATAGCTCATGACCACTCTGACGTATGTTTTATTAATGTTTATAAATGAAAATCCTGATCATAAAAATGATGTTTTATATAAGCATACTGTCCCAACCTCTGAATATTTGAGAAGTAATTATCATCCTTACCAGGGAAGTTAGTAATCAGTTTTGAAAATTCTTCTTTTTATCAGTTTCATGCAGTAAGTACCATTGCGGCTACACTAACAATGTACAACTGGGAAGAGGCACAATAGAATTTGGTATGCCAACACAAAGTTAGCAGCAGGTAAATATTGGTTGCAAGACTTTTCAACATTGAGCATAATGTAACTGCTGATTTCACCTGTCAGTTAATAAGTCCCCCACCGTCTTGGGGGACTATAGGTTTGCAACCCTGTTTGTCCCGGTACCGTCTTTCCGAAATGCTTGTCCGGTCCATTATTTTTAATACTATTATAAGACTGAGATACCAAACTTGGTATGTGGATATACTTGGGGTTGAATCGTGTGTCGCGTACCAAAAACAGGTCACCTTGACCTGTGACCCTCTTGTCATAGAAATTCTTATCCGGACCGTATTTTTAATACTAAAACACTTAGAGATACCAAACTAGGTATGTGAATACATCTTGGGATAGCGGTGTGTCGCATACCAAAATAAGGTCATTGTAACTTGACGTCCGGACAGTATTTTCAATACTATAAAACTTAGAGAGCTATCAAACTTGGCTATGTGAATACGTCTTGGGATAGGGTCGTGTGTCGCGTACCGAAATAAGGTCATTGTGACCTTGACCTTGATTTTTGACCTCCCATCATAGAAAATGTCTGAAAATGTTTGTCTGGGCCGGTGGGATCTATGATTGCCCTGGACAATTCTGATGCAATTCTCGTTTCATCAACGATATATCACTGTAGCGTTGGCAACTTTTAGACACAAGAATAAGCAAGGCAATGCGAAAGATTCACTGTAACGTTTTGCAACGTTAGGAGGAGTCAGCAAAGCAATGCGAAAGAATATCAGAATTGAGATGTGTGCGTATTTTTCCAACATTTAGGGTATTAGAACAGAAATAGAACATCGTTACGGTGTAATTATCTTGTAATATATCACGGTTGGACTATATGCTACCCTTAAATGTTCAGTACCGCCATCTTCGGGGAGCATGAAGTTCCTAAGTCTTTATGGTATACAAAAAATAAAATGTCCAAACAATTAATTATACGATTATTAAAAAAGCTCACATTTTAAATGAGTAACCAACAGTATACCTGAACATGTTTAAACTTTCCATTTATAATATAAGGTCAGAACAGTGGTTCTACACCCATATCCAACGGTCATATCTTGTCAGGAGGGAAAAATCTGGTTTTAAATATATGAAATAACAACAAACAGCGTGGAAACTTCCCTTCCTATCTAAAACCAATGGAAGTAGCCAAAATATCATGTGTACCTAACTATTCTCCCCTTCTAACGGGTGTCCCGGAAACACCCAAATCTACCCATTATTCCCCCAAGTCAACTAAATAAAAATATTATCTGTGTCACAAACACACATTGAATATGAAGACGTGTAATATTAAATATTCAAGATTTCATTTTTGTTATGTCCGTACAACCATAATTGTAATGCCCAAAAGTTCTAAACGTAACTAACTCTGCAATGCTAGGGTAAGAGTTAAGACTCCCCGACAACCAATACTGTAAAAAAATATTTTGTTGATTCAAGTTTAGTGTAATGGGAGAAGAATGATTTATATAATAATTTCTTGGCAATATATAGCTTGATCATTAAGATCGAGTGCTGATTTATTATAGAATTTTATTAAACTAGTTTGCAAAAAGATACAATGCGACAAGATTGTCGGAGCAACCAATAATGTTTGCTAACGAGTTTAATAAATAATAGATGATTTTCTGAGGTTCTATTCACACAAAACCCATACAAGTTGATGGTAATACGTCACACGTTTCTTCTGTGATGTAAATTTACCTATTATATATTAAATTAATAATACTGTATTTCCTATATTAGAAAGCACCGTCCCTAATAGAAGCACCCCCACCCTCTTTTAAGAAACTTTACCTTCTTAAAAAATCTAAAGTTCCTAAAAAACAACACACTGTTTTTCGTCTTTACCGCTAATGGATTGATAATGGGAGTTTTTTTACCTTCGACACCAGTATTGTCTATGACATAAACCTTAAAGCGCTATCTATCATCAATACAAATTACCACTAT